>JAPMOB010077089.1:0-11442 GCA_029875015.1 Lepomis gibbosus | reverse complement strand
ATGCCAGCTGGGATAGGCTCCAGCCCCCCCGCGACCCTGTACGCAGGATATAAGCGGTTGACGATGGATGGATGGATGGAATGCCATGCAGGCGCAGCAGATTTCGCCGTCGCTCCTCTCATTTCAACTTGAACTGTTCCACGCTCAGTGTCCACACTTGGGGAAACACATGAAGCACATGAAAACCTTGTGCGTGCAATAACTGAGAGCACTGCTGATTGCCGGCAGAGTTTTGTATGATAGTCTATAGGCACCATAGCGGCCCTCCCTGCTGTCATCCCCAGGCTACCTGATGTGGCCTAATGCCTTAATGTCCTCCAGGTACTGCCTGTGAATGCGAACAAAGCCTTATTCAAGTCATTACTGGGAGAGGTTTGGCAGTAGGCTGACACAGTTCACTGGCTCGTGGCCACAGCATTTCCTCTCCTGGTCCGTAGCCATTTTCCTATAATTACCACAACTACGCAGGGTATTCCTGGCACTCCGGCTGAAGGCTGGGCACCATGCCTGCTGATACATCATCAGGGCATCAAAGACGAGGCCTGGCTGCCTCTCCAGGAGAATGAAGGAGAGCTTGGGGTGTAAAAACACATGTCCATAACCCATAAACCACCTTCTCTTCAAACACTCCAAACCACAAAAACACAGCTTCAGTTTGAAGCTAGTGTATTTATATTTGTGCTATGAAAATTATTCTGCCAATGTTAGTCATGAGCATCATCTTCTCTGGAAAAAGTTGGTTTGTTAGTTTTACTGATGGTAAGAGCACACCCACTTTCATCCACTTACTGAAATTAAAAACACTCTCTCCTCAGGCTCAGTTGTCATTTGATGAAAAAAGTCAAAAAACCTAAGTGGTGGTAATTTTATGTTATTAATCTTTGTATTTTTCTTAAAAAACTGCACAGCTTGCATGTGTGTTTGTGGACTAATAATGAGCTTCTGCAACCATGTTAATCTGAATATTTTAATCCACAACTTGGTAAGTGCACCTCTTATTTAAAAAAGCCTTTCTGAAATTTAGCAAATGAAAATTTTAACAGACATAAAAGACAAATTCAAATCGAATTGAAACCCATATCCATACAATTCATCAAAGCAGGAAAATAAGTTAGATATTTACAACTGCAGACTTTTTATTACCAAAAACCCAGATTTAAGATGCAACTGTTTTTTAAAACTGACAATGCACATGAATTGCATGCTTGATTGCCTCCCTATAAATTGTGTGCTGTTAAAAGGTAAAGTGCTTTGTTAACTCAAAAAAATCAACAGTTATTACATTCCCCAATAAAAAATAATTTGGAAAACAATTATTGATGTTTACTTAAACATCTTTTAAAATATGATTCACATGAACTTTGGCCTCTGATGGAGGGCATGATGGAAGAAGTTTGGGAACAACTGAATAGATGTGTGAGCTTGCTGTCCTAAGTTTCACTAAACACAAAGTACAAATGAGGCTTATAGGGATGTCACAACATCTCTTATACCTAAATGATAAAATAGGTCATTGTCGGTGAACTCGACTGTTACTCGAAAAACAATACATTTGACTGTGAAAGGTACAAGACTAGAAGCAGGCTACCTGAACTTAAGTAAGCTTTGTTACGTAAGTCACATGACGTTAAACATGTCAACAATATGAAACACTCTCAGTTTGGTTAGGTTTAGGCAACAAAACTAAAGTCTAAATATGTCTGAATTGACTTTGTTTCACACCGCAAAAGCATTAATCTCCTGAGTGAGAGTCCTGAGCTTAATTGACCCATCTGACTCAACCATACACCTCCCAACATGGACTTTGTTGCTCTTTAAACTACGTCAGCTGACTTCCTCTTTTGCTACGGTCATACAGTCACTAGCATTGCAATAAATGTGAATATGGGTTGTAATAAGCTGCTTGAATAATCAATCTATACGGTTGATTTTCTGGTGACAACGGGCTGAAATGTCATCAGTTTTGTAGGTATTTAGTCATTAATTAAAAAAGTATTAGGCAAATTGTAACTTTGATTAGCCAGTAGATAAAAAGTCAGGGGATTACCAAATGTATTACGATAGATCCTCTGGGCACTGTGGAAGTACCACATTTCATGGTAATACAATAGTCTTCATCATTTGATAAAAATAAGATTCAAGTTGTAACAAACCTGAATTGTCTTTTAAGTAATCATGATGTAGTAGTGATGAAAAGCATACTTGATTTTCAATAGATGTGCTAAAATCTTGACCTAATTTTAGCAGTCTGTATTCAAAAAGCCTTTCCTGTGTCCTGTTGTTGGTGCAGGAATATAAAACACATGTCCATGAAAACTGACCACTTTCTCCTCAAACACTCAAAATCATCCAAATTACAGCTTCAATTTGAAATGACTATATTTACATTTTTGGCATGCAACTACTTCTGCAAATGTTAGTCATGAGTGTCACCTTTCTCTGGAAAAGGGCAATTTGTTGGTTTTGCTGATGGTAAGGGCACACCCACTTTCATCCACTGCAGAAAATAGAGACTTCCTTCTCAGGCTGAGTTGAGTTTCCACTGTGAACCGAAGGACACCAATTTAGCTGATTTTTGAAGAATCCTGAGTGGTGGTAAGCTTTACATGAATCTTTGTATTTATTTATTTATTTTGTTCTTTCACAAATTTTCAGATAATACAAACTGCACAGTTGGCATGTTTCTGTCTGTGTGCTAATAACGAGCTTCTTCAAATATGTTAATCTGAATCTTTTTAAACACAACTTGGTAATTGCATCTCTGAGTGCCACTTTCTGAAATGCCCCTGTAGATAAATGAAAACAAATAAATATCATACTGATACCCATATCAATACAACTCATGAAAGCAGCAAAATGAGCTAGATATTTATTTGTTACTGTAGACTTGTTATTACCAAAAACTCCCCGATGTCAGATAGATGCATTGCAAGATAAAATATTAGAACAAGTCTTAAATGAGTCTTGGCAAACAAACACAGTCTAACTTGTACTGCTGAAGGACTTAACGTGGTACTTGTGCCAGATACAACTGCACAGAGGGGGCTGCGCCACTGTGGGTAAAAAACAGCTGGAAAACTAATCAACTACACTTATATAACAGGGTCAAAATACTCAAGGACAAGTAAAAGCTCTGCATTTAAAACCTTAAGTGAAAGAGTTACCACCAAAGTTCACATTCTGCAGTAATATGTGCCCTGTCTTCTCTATTGAATCTGACTTTTTTGATTGATTTTCCTGCTGCATTAATGTTTACAGTATGTTGCTGTTTTTCTGCTGTAGATGTTTAAGGTTGAGGTTAACTCCTTTAAATCCTGCTGGGTAATTACATCTGCAGCAATGCATCACATTTTTATAAGATCATCATATGTTTGTATCACTCCTGCAAGAGCCAAGTATCTCTAAAAAGTCTTTTCATGAGCTCATAATAGCAGGGCCCTTCTGAATCATATCTATGAGGCTGAAAACCACTAATAATGCCAACTTATGTGTGTGCAACTTCACACAAAATGTGGCAATATCATTGTGAGTAGCCTTGGTTCTTTGAAGACAGGCTGCTTCATGAGAAATATTGCATATTCATATAGAAAATATTTTAGTTTTTTTTAGCTGCATTTAAATCTGTCAAAACATTTGAAAAAAATATCTGGCGATGCTGGTGACCGCATTATGAATGAGGTATTGCTCATGCAAAGATTTCATTGGAGATCTTGAATTACAGAAAATCTCTGACTTGAAGCATGAGACATAAAAACGTGTTTATTTAAAACCAACTATAAAAAGGTGCTTTTGTTGTCTAAACCCACACCTAGCGCACAAATCACTTTTGCTCCACATTTCTCTGTGGTGCAAAAGACAGAACTCTTTTCATTTGTGAGTGAAAAAACTGCATTTGAAACTGGTGGCAGCAGATTCAAGTAGTTGTAGTTGTTGACTTGTGCAAAACATCTATTATCATACGGATGCGCAAATATATTCCATGACTTCGCTTTTTTTGATAAGGGTGTGTGAATGCACTTATCACTATATTCACAGCAGCAAAATGTGAGTGTATGAGAAACACACTACCCTGCTGTAGCTGCAGCTGTAACAGAGTAAAAGTAATGTTTTTTTTTAAACATCTACTCAAAAGATGCATTACTCTGGCAAGTGCAATATGCTCAAAAAGAGTAGGCCTACATATAACACGGTAAATGTAACTTTTTACTGCCGATCCAGGAACCTCATATCTATATTTAA
This sequence comes from Lepomis gibbosus, assembly GCA_029875015.1. NCBI lineage: Eukaryota > Metazoa > Chordata > Actinopteri > Centrarchiformes > Centrarchidae > Lepomis > Lepomis gibbosus. Next base: position 7,203 of record JAPMOB010077089.1, on the reverse strand, counting down.
TCACTGACAGTGACCATTTTACTGCACAAGGAGGAGTGCTTTTTAACTTTTTCAACTTCAAGCTCTCCCAATGTTTTTTTGTTGTTGTTGTTGTCTTATTTGTAACCCACGTTGATGTTGGCGAAGCCAAAGAAGATTTCTCACGTTGTGAACAATAAGTTTCTAAACTAACCTATTTCAATTCTTCATCATGGTTTAAATTACAGTTTTTATGCAGTGCAAAAACTGAGAAATTGTGATTTTTGGTTGAAGTAAAACAGTAATTAATTTAAAGCTTCCAACTTGATGCAGAGAGGTAATTTATGGGCCTACATATAGTGTGAAGAAAATTGTTTTAAAATCCAGTAGCACCCCGGATGATAAAGCTCCTGCAATCTTCTGCTGTAAATCCAGTAAATTAGGTTGTTTTTGTTGAGAATTTTTGTGAGCCAGCTGTCAGGTGTGGAGAAGAAGGTTTTCGGAGACTGATAAAGTTTTACACAGCAAAGTTTAATGAGAGTTGGCCAAGGAGAAACAGTGTCAGCATCCAATGTGTAAACACAATGCCAACACCAAATCTGAAGGATAACAGCTTTTGGTCCCTTTTTATGATCCTGTCTTCCCCCTAGTGCCTGTAGGTTTCTCTATTAGGTCACCTTTCACCTAGAACAACTAATCTATCTGATGTTTAGATTCCAATGCTTTGCCACAGTGGAATCTCTCACTATCCAAGAGTTGTACCCTAATCTGTGGAGCCAGTGTGTTCTTGTAAACATTCTTGTTGGACTTAACCTGGTAAGATTCCCAGAGCACACTGATATCTGCTAGCCTGATATCTGAGCTCCTGTCTCTAACTAATCTAGTCTATTGTTGTCACCTTGACCATGACAAGTTTTCACATGTAAGAAAAACCTTAAGTCATAAATGTTGGATAAACCTTAGGGGTCAGCTAAACTACTCTAAGCTATACCTGTCTTAGATTTACCTGTTACATCAACTAAGACAGTTTTGACTTGAAATGCAACAGTGAACTTTTGTGGTAAATATTTGATCTTTCTTTTTGTTGTCTCCTCTGACTTCATGTTAGTGTTTGACGATGGCATTGCTGAAGACGTGGTGCCTCGTGCCCCTCGCTGCTCTCCTCCTTCTATCTATTGTTCCTTCATCCGCTAAAGTGGTGAAGGCGATGTCAGACTGTGCAGAGTTTCTTCTTCTGAACAAGACACCAGAAGTCCCGGGAATCTTGGAGGGAGGGAACATCCTGGACCAGAACAGATATAAACCCATTTGCCAGACTTGGAGAAACACAAGACGTTTTGTGACGCTCTACGACACCAAAAACAAGATCCCAGTGTTTTCTGCTTTCAGGTACAGAGGGGAAGGTGACAGGAGGAGACCCACAGGGAAAGGTCCTTGGAAGAAAGAACCACATGTAAGGTTTCAAAAAAAGCTTCTTTTTTCATTCAAAACTGTAATGTTGTATTTTGAGTTAATTTTACATCTGTGCCTCCACATGCACAGCAGCAGCTTCAGAAACATATTGACCCTAATTAAGGAAAATATATTTTTGTAAATGGACATAAACTTTGATGATACTGCGATCCTATATAGTACATCTGTCTTGGTAAATACCAGTAGACCTGGTCGAATCAGAATTGTAGAGGATCGTCGGATTAGTCCACTATGGGGGGGGTTCCCTGCGGATCTATTCCAAGTTGCCTACTGTTTAAAAACAAAATAATATTCTTGGTTTGGTTCATCAATGATGATCCCTCAAAGTTCACGCGCAATTTACTTTTTCAGTTATCATGTTTAACGTTTATTGAGTGATCTACAAATACTTATTTTCTGTAATATTGTAACATGTTGTCCCTAAATGACAACAAACTTTAAGCCTCACTGACTGATCAATTTTGCTTTGTAAAATCAATCTACCAAAATAAGTAAACCTTACTGTCAAAGTTTGCCCAGTATCATGTTGAGAGATTACTGAATAAATTTAAAATTATATTATCTTTTTTAACCAATAGATAACTATATATTTCATCTAATGTATTACTACCCTGCCTGTATTAGTAACTGCTATCCAACTGTTACAGCTTGCGAACAACAAGAAGATCATGACGCCAGCAGAAATGTACAGCCACCACGCTGTGAACACTGATTACAGAAAAAAACGGTCATCCGACAGAGGGGATTTATTTCCAAGCTCTTATGCATTTCCGGAAAATAAGAAGATATCTACCTTTGCCCTGACCAACATGGTTCCACAAAAAAAGATATTCAACAAGAGAAGCTGGAGCAGAATGGAGAAGTGCATGAAATGTGTAATGGATAAATACTGTATCAACAACAACCACTTTCCTGAAGGCTTTGTGGTAACCGGAGCACAGCCCAGCAACAACAACTTGCTCAACAACAAGGTTGATATTCCCTCCATGCTCTGGTCAGCATTCTGCTGCTACAGTCACAGTGAGAATAAGTGGCTAGCAAGTGCATACTGGGGTGAAAATATTAAAGATAGTACTATTTATACTGAGACCTTGGCAGAGCTCCACAGTAAACTGAGCAGAGAAAACACTTCAGGATTTGAAGTGTTTCCTGGAACTCAATGTCCTCTCAACACCACAGTCATTCAGTTATACCCAAACCTAAAGAAAGATTGCAAATGCCCACCACCCATTTCATCTGGCCCTAACATTACCACACCTGACCAACTTTCTACCATATCTGCCTGCATCAGATCCTCCTGCATTTCAGAGCCATTGAGCATGCATCATTTTATTAATGTGAGGGGCAAAAAGTGCGTGAGAGTGTCGTGTCTCTCAAGAATTCATGGTTTAACAGTATATGTTTTCAGAACAAGTGGTTGTTCAGAAGAATTTCAACCAAGAAAACATATGCATATCTGCTGTACTTAATATGGTAAGAATTGTGCAGCTTTCAGTTTGTACATGGTATCTTTATTCAACAACATTCTCAGCTCACTAGCTTATCCTTCACAAACAACTGTCTCAGTCCACTATTTAGTGGTTTAGTGAAACCTTTTCTTCCCAAAACATTATTTTAAGGCTTTATTCTGAGCTGTTTTGTAATTGAGTTTTTAGCGTGTGTGCGTGATTTAATTCAATTAATTAATTAATTAATTAACTTTATTTTCATCTTCATTGTGTGTTTGAATGATCTAATACATGTATTTGCCTTATGTACAACATTTTGATCAAATCAAATCATTGAATCAAATAAACAGTATTTAATATTAACGGGAAAAATGAAAATATACACTGTTTACAGACAGTGAATTTATTATATGACCAGTACCAATGTACATATTTCAATTAAAAAGATAAAAGCACCCCTTTTATTGTCCTAACTTATTGATATTGCTGAAGAATCAAAGTTAATCTACATTTCATTCCGGTGTCACAGCCTTCCTTGTGGCTTTTGATATCCAGTCTGTGCTATTTTTTACACCATGGTCACAACGTGTTACATTTATTTGCTGTGTTTAAGGCTTTTCTGCCATCTGCTCTGCCAGTGTTCAGAAGAGACCTGATTACTGATATCTGGCAATATTTTGGGGAAATATTCTCCCGTTACTCTACCACTCTTGCTACCAGATATTACAATGAACAGAATCAAAAACTGCATTTTAATCTGGTAGCAGCAGATTCAAGCAGTTGTAGTTATGTTGTGCAAGAAAAAACATCCATCAACATGCGGATGTGCAAATTTTGTCCATGACTTCCCATTTTTTCAAAAAAGTGTGTGAATGTGTTTTGCAACATATTTAGTGCTGCAACAACAGCAAAAATGTGAGCTTATTACTTATTATCTTAATTTGGTGATTCGTAGAATAGGATTTGTGCACCTGCAACGAAGAATTTGAGAAAGTGTAACTTGTGTTTGTGGTAGAGAAAACAAAATTATTAAACAATAATTTGCAAAAAATAAAGTATTTTTCCATTGTGACTTCAAAATTTACTGATGCTTGTGTGACTATTTTCTTCAAATTCCGCTGTCACAGGGAGCGGCTGTGGCTGAGGAGGTAGAGTGGGTTGGCATGTCGAAGTGTCCTTGGGCAAGACACTGAGCCCCGAATTGAATGAATGAATTCAATTGTATCAATGTGTGTGAATGTTAGTTTCTGTTTGAGCACTTAGGCTCAGTGTATGAATGTGAATGAAAGGTAAATGCAGATGTAGTGTAAAAGGGCTTTGAGTGGTCGAAAAGACTAGAAAGGCGCTATAAAAATACGGAGCATTTACATTCACATGTTTTTAGTGTCATGTTTTAGTTCTCTTAAAAACAATTCTCTGAATTTTTGCTGAATCTGGCTTCTAAGTATATAGTTTCATTTCTCTTATTTAGAGATGCCAAAATTTAATTTTGCTGTGAATACATAGAGCCGCAATGTGAGGTTACACTTTTGATTATTGTTCTCTGACCATGACCAGATCTCATCAGACTATATTGAAAAGCCTTTTCTGTTTCCTGTTGTGCATTGTGCGCACAGTTATTTAAAACACAACCAAAACAATACAAAGAATGATGGAAATGTCCATAGAAACCAACCACCTTCTCTTTAAACACTCAAAATCATCCAAACCATAAAAACACAGCTTCAATTCGACACTAGTGAATTAACTGATTACATTTGTGGGAAGGAACTACTTCTACAATTGTTATTCATGACCATCAGGTTATTTTAGAAGTAAACTTCTTACTGATGGTAAGAGCACACCCACTTTCATCCACTGCAGAAAATAAAAACACTCCCTCCTCAGGCTCACTTGTCATGTGAGGAAGACACTCTTGTTTTCACTGCTGCGTGAAGTGAAGGACACCACTTTAGCCTACTTTCAAGAAACTTGAGGGTAAGCTTCACATTATTAATCTTTTTTTTAGAAAATTAAATTAATAATTCATAAAATACACAACTACCGAGCTGCCATGTTTATGTTTGTGCATTAATAAGCTTCTTCAAAAATTTTAATTTTAATCTCTTTATACACAAATAAACTGCCCCAACTTGGTAAATGCATCTCTAAGCTCCATTAATGAGCAGATTTTGAAATTTCCCTAGCTAAAGCTAAATAAATGTTTTGACAGAAAAACACACACACACAGGTTGTGGACACATTCAAATCAAACTGACTCCACAATATCAATACAATTCATGGAAGTAGCTACAAATGTTAGATATTTTATTTATAACTGTAGACTTTTTATTAAAAAACACATACATTGCAAGATAAAGTATTAGATATTGCTATTTTGGCGACTGTTCTTTAATTGTACATAAATGTACATGAATTGTAGATACAATCACCTCCTTCTGTGAATGTAAGAACGTCCCCTGATTATTACCAGAGCTATCTGAAGATATTAAAATGGGTCTTATTGAGAAACTTGCTTTTCTTTTATAGCTAATACTGATTTGATCAGAGAAAAAATATTGAATTCAGATCGAAAAAAAGAAATTATAATTTAAAAACAAACACAAAGTTGAGCGCTGCTTTTGCGTTGGTATGGTAAGCAGGCAAGGGAAGGCATTGGAAGATCATCATATAAAATATGTAAATATACAGCATTGTTGTAGATTAAACTACCCAACAGTAGTAGTGGGAACCTTTTTACTGCACAATGAGTATAGGCTTACTTTTAGTTTTTGATATTTCCGCATATCATATTTGAAGGTTGGTTATTATGACCTATGTTGTTATTTAAGTTGGAGGATGTGTTGGGTGAAGCCAGGGACCATTTCTCACATTGTGGACAATAAAGTTTCTAACCTAAACTATTTTCAATCTTTTATGATGGTTTTCCTGCGAAACATTATCTGCTTGTCATTTAAATTTGTAGAAGTCACTGTGTAACAGCTTATACAATACACATTTTCTGGATGCTGTAAAAAAAGTAATTAATTTAAAGCTTCCAACTTGATACATATAAGTAATTCAAACATGTGGTGTGAACAAACCCATTTTAAAACCCCAGATCATAAAACTGGACGAGCAGAGAACAATTTTCAACTCTCAAATTAAATCCTGTTAATAATTTATTTTACCTTGAAATGCAACAGTGACCTTTTCTGTTGTGGTAAACTTTTGATCTTAATTTTTTCTCTCCTCTGACCTCATGATAAAGTATTTGACGATGGCATTACTGAAGATGTGGTGCCTCCTGCCCCTCGCTGCTCTCCTCCTTCTGTCCATCATTCCCACAGCAGCTGAAGTGGTGAGGTCGATGTCAGACTGTGCAGAGTTTTGTTGGGTCTGAAACAAGCCCAGGCTGGGCCAGTAGAGGGCCTGGCCCTTACTCACCAACGTATTAATCCCAGCAAATAATACTCTATTAGTTTTCTTCTGTAGTCAATACTTTGTAGCCAAAAAACTTTACAGGAGACGATCAAGAGTCGGTGCAAAAGAGTTTACTCCAAAACAGGAGAGTAACATCCCTGCAGGTCTCAGGATGGAACTGAACTGGTGGTACTGTTTGACCAATTTAACCCTTTCACTAACGTTAAATTTTGCACTTTTCTTGCTGTTTTCTTGCTGTCTTTGCATAATTATTGTTATAATTTGTCCCTCTTTATATATTTTTATCATTGTTGGACAAGAAATTCACCATTATGTTTAACTTCAGTCTCACTGCATTTTTTATAAGTTATACAGGGATACTTTGACACCATTAAAACATGAACATTTACAATTGTATTTTTTAAAAGAATTAATAAGAAATAGCATAATTAATAGATTTATAGCATGATTCAACATATCAAACATGAGCAACTCAAACATGAATATGCTGTGTCTCATAAAAAACTCAGTGCAAAGCTTAGTTTCGTGCAGTGCCTTGCCGTACCATGCAGTATCAGTCAACATGATTCCCGATGATCTAATTTTTGGCTCCAACTTGCCATGACCTCATATGGCGTACATGAATTACTGCAGGTGCCCTGCAAACAGGTACTTCCCTCTCATTGGGTAAGGTGGTTCACTCCCATTGGGTAGACTATAAGTCTAGATTTCCATATTCTTGCAAACTTATTCTATTCAGCTTCTCTTTTTTCAATTCAATTCAATTCATTCATTTTTATTTATATAGCGCCAAATCACAACAACAGTTATCTCACAGCGCATTTTCATAAAGAGCAGGTCTAGACCATACTCTGAAGTTATTTACAGAAGCCCAACAATTCCCACCAAGAGCAGCACTAGG
>JAPMOB010077078.1:0-11306 GCA_029875015.1 Lepomis gibbosus | reverse complement strand
AGGTATGTATGGACTTATCTAACTCTGGGGGATAAGGTGAATAGGCTAAAGTCCCAAAAAGTCAGAGTGTTCCTTTAACATGTGCCAAGATAGCGTGATGATGCTAAAGGTGCAGCCAATCTAGACACTGAGATTCTGATCATTTATTAGTCTTAATTTTGACATTTAAAGATTTTCATTTCAAACATTTTCATGGAAATTTGTGGTGTGGTTCAACACATGCTCTCAATAAAATAGCCCCTCCATTTAAAAAAAACAAAACAACTTGGAATGGTTGATAATATAGTCATTCTGTCTCTTCATGTAAACCTGTCATGACAGTGTTTATATAGAGATACTGGGGTTTACAGTTAACCAAAGTCTGTCTCACAGAGAGCTCGTAAACACTTGAAAATATGCATTTTATAAAGTCGGTAGGATTTGTTTTAGTAAAATAACTTTTTACCCACTGGGCAAGATTTCCACAATAATGTTTGGATGTTGCCAACACTGTGTGTGTCTTGGTATGTGTCCAATGCAATCGGTTTGATTGCATTGTTTTCTATTGGAATGTCTTGATTGGTGCCGCACGCTGTTTGAGCTGTCGTTTGTCGGATGCCGTGTTTCTGTTTATTCCTGTCGCTCGCGTTGAAAGTGCTGCATGGACGTGGATTGGTTTATTCATGAAGTTGAAATGAGGAGTTCTCTCTACCTCATTTATGCATAAAAACCTAAAAAAGGTGGCAGCTGGCTGGAGGGAGATCGCCAGAGAGCTGGAGTAGCCTAATCGAGGTAAATGACCATCACTAATAACAACCTACCAGCTGCTGGCTGTAATGTGTCATTTCCAGCAAAGAAACATCTCAATCTCAATATAAAACGTGTGTCTTCTGTTTAAAGCATACAAACATAGGAAGATAGCAAGTACTCAGGTTTTAAATGAGTGGTTTCATCTCACGTCTGATCTCGAGCGCACAGCTGAAACTGTTACGTAGTTTGTTTAAATGACGGAAGTGCATATTTAAAGGATTCGTGCGATGTGAGAATCAGACGCTCGTTTGCTGTTATGATGTGGTGTAGGGGATCGACGTCACAAATCACATGCATCTCTTGATGTTATACACAGCAAACTTGTGCATAGCTGTAGTACACACCTGTAGAATAGTTTAGGGTTTCCACTGGAGCAGGTTTGTCTGTGCGTTTCAGTGAACACTGTTCGCAGCGTGTGCCTTCATCAACACCCAGCCTACAAGATATTATTCTTTGAAACTCTCCAGACCCTACTGAGGTCTTTATGCCTCTGCCCTCTTTGCCCAGGTGTATCAAATCAAGGCCAGGCCCTTGAGGACCTGGACAACAACCTGTCCGAAGTGGAGAACCCTGTCAGAGTGGTGTTCGTTCTGATGGTCCACGGCCGTGCTGTACGGCAGCTCAAGCGCCTCATCAAAGCCATATACCACCGCGACCACTACTACTACATCCATGTGGACAAGGTAAGTCCTAAAAGGTGGTCACAGTGCCTTGGCATCACAGTTGCTCACAGACAAATGTAGTTCTGAATGGATCACAATAGAAACCTCCAAATAAGAGACGTTTCATTCTTTGTCATGGAACAGTCAACAGTATTGTTTATTTATGCTTATGCTGAGGTGTATTGTGCACCCCGCTTGGTGCTGGATGCACTGAGCTCACACATGCTTTTACCGGTTAGGTCTTCTTGCATTATGAAGGTTAAATTCATCCCACGGGTCTCGCAGTGTGGTAAAGGGGATTAGCCTGGATAGAGTAAAGTGTGGTTATTCTTAGGGGCTGGATTTAGTTGAGCAAAAGTCTGCTCTCATGTGCAGCCGGAAGGCAAAGGAGAAATGTATGGCTGCCTGGTGATACGGAGGCCGAGACCTCAGGTGTGTTTAGTGCAGACAGCACAGAAACGGGTGCCTGTCGTCAGTGCACCTGTGCAGCCGGAAAGCTTGTTGAGTCCTGGGGAGTTGCTCTGTTCTGCTGCCAAAGGACGGTGGAGAGGCTCAGTGGAGGCAGTGATTAATACGGAGTCAGTGGGGCAGTCACACCATAGCGATCATCTTAGACACTTACCCTCATCTATCTCTGAGGCAGAAGCCTGTTTGAGAGACGAGGCTGTAAACCAGGTCAGTTTGTACTGGAATCAGTCTACCAGCTCCTCTGAGTTCCACCGCCCAAACCTCTCTGTGTCCCTACGTCTACACTTACAGACTGTGAGTTTAGGGCTGTCATCCTGTAGCCTTTTCCTCTGCTGTCTCCTTTATGGACACGACCAGGATTAGGGCTGCATCTATACCATAATTCATCAAACAACTAATTTATTGATATATTTTCATCACTCACTTAATATAACAATCAAAAACTTGTCCCATTAATAATTTTTCTGTCATCATCCTGATAAAGAGACACACAAACACATTACAATAATGACAATAGTATAGTATTTTAAAATTAGTCTAATTTTGGTGAAGAAACATTTGCAAAATCAATTTTAAATGACGACTACTAACACGCTCCTCGTGCTGATAATCCTAATATGCTGTACATAGGAAGACAAAGTAAACAGGATTTGCACTGCCGTCTCTGCTGTGATATATATCATTAATTTCCAATTTGCAGAGCTTATACATCACGGTTGGGTCTCTGTCTAAAATACTACCAAACTTCAGGATTTTTTTAGCTGCAGCTTGTTCTTCAGTGCGAATCGCCAACGAAATCATTCAAAATTGATTGTGTTACTGAGTCGTGCCAGCCCTAACCAGGATATCCACAGATTCTTGCAAAGTCTTAAGGCGTCCTGGCTAAATTTAAGGCTTTAGAGAAATAATTTGGCCCGGTTCTTGTACTAAATGCCCGCTCTTTATTTAATACAGGACAGAGTCAGTAGCACACAGTTTGCACTTCACTAAACACAGTTGGACTTTGTGTTCCTGAACAATTAATTTAAAGTGTCTTTTTCTTTTAACCTGCCCATTTATCGCTTGAGAACCTTTTATTAGCTGTGTTTATTTTGGAAACAGGCTGCTTGTTAATTAGTTGGTAATTAATCTAATTTAGCCTCAAGGGGATATTAAATCAAAGGTCTTTTGAAGCTACAGATTTTGGCCTCAGACAAATGGTCACACATGCTCACTTGTAGCTGTATCTCTCGCCACTTATGTCTCTGCAGAAAGCCTGACAGCTGCTTGGCTCTTCTTCCATCTCGTCCTTTTTCACTCCTGAAGTTTAATCCCTGCTTGATTTTTTTATATAATTTTTTTTTTTACAGAGCTTCCTTTAAGCTCAGTTCATCTTAGTTCTGTGCCGCTGTCTCCTTTTGCCACTTTGACAAGGACATTGGTTATAAGGCAAAAAAAAGCTCATTTTTAATTTTCTCTTTCTGTCATCATGCTGACCCACAATACAAAGCACCATGCGGCTATTGTTTGGCTCAGATTCTCTTCCCTCATCATGAGCCAGCGTTGTGTGGTTTTCTTGGCACAGTGGCAGCTGCAGATCTGTGGGAGCTAGATCGCGTTTGGGATGCAGAAACACAGTTTTCACTCAATTAACTGTTCGACGTCCTGCTTTGAAATTCTCCAGCGGTCCGGCTACATGCATCGGGAGGTCCTGCAGATAGCCCAGCAGTACCCAAACATACGAGCCACGCCCTGGCGAATGGTCACCATCTGGGGTGGTGCCAGCCTGCTGAAGGCCTATCTACGAAGCATGCAGGACCTACTCTCCATGCTGGACTGGAAATGGGATTTTTTCATCAACCTCAGTGCTACAGATTTCCCCACCAGGTTGGTCAGCAGAGGAGCATTGTTGTTACATTACTTTGTACTTGCTGGTGGCTTAATCTTTCAGTACTGCATGGAGATTTCATTCCTTTGGCTGACCTTCATCGACTTTTACTGTTATAAAGTAGCAGCTGTAGCATTAGCCCGAGTGAAAGAGTAGTCTGGTTACAGAATTAAACTGATTGTTTTTATATCACAGAGCTGTTAGTAAATACTTTTTCTTGCAGCATTTCTGGGGTTGCTTTAAGCTCCTATCAAAGCAGCTGTTAGTTCTCCTGAACGACCCCATTTGGGTAATAAGCTTGAAGTGGTTGGATGCACACTGACAAGTTTGTGCCAGCTAAAACCTGTCCAAAGCAGCTGATTTTACAGTCATTGTCATACTCAAGCCAGCATTTTATTTCCAAAGGAATCCAATAAATATTTTGTCTTTCTTGCCTCTTCTTCCTTTTAATTCTCACCTGAACACCCTCATGCAGGACCAATGATGAACTGGTGGCATTCCTGTCACAGCAAAGAGACAAGAACTTCCTCAAGTCCCACGGGAGAGAAAATGCCCGGTGAGTATGCCAGCTGCAAGTCACAGACCAGATAAAACACACATTTCTTTGGCAACATTAAATCCAAAAGTGTTTTTCCTCCAGTAAATGAAAGGGATAGTTCAGATTTTTTTGACAGAAATGTTACTCAGTGTTAGTAGTAAATGATGTACGGACATAGTCACTCTATGGATCCTGCAGAGATATTGCCGCAGCAAATGGGATCAGTTAATAAAACATTCCATGCTGCTGAAATCACACACGAGAGGCAAAAGGCAATATGATTAAAATGATTCTTCTACCATTATTAAACACAGCCTGGCAGCTCAGACAGTTTGCTTGATCATTTACTTTGATGAATGCTGCAGATAGCACTACAATGTCTCCGGCACACATCAATTTAAACTGTCTTCTGCATTGAAGGTTTATTAAGAAGCAGGGCCTTGACCGTCTCTTCCATGAGTGCGACAACCACATGTGGCGCCTCGGCGAACGCAGCATCCCGGAAGGCCTGGAGGTCTCAGGCGGCTCTGATTGGTTTGCGCTCACCCGCCTCTTTGTGGAGTACGTCATCAACTCCCAGGATGACCTGGTGTCGGGGCTGAAGCAGTTCTATTCCTACGCCCTGCTTCCCGCAGAGGTAAGTAAGCCTCGGGTGGTGTGTTTATCTCATGCGGTTGAAACAGATAGTTTGACATAGAACTCTGTCTCATGCTCATTCCTCCCCCTGCAAAGTCAGAAGAGCCAAGCAGTGGAGATAATGTAATACTTTAGGCTTTAAGGCGTGGCGTGCAGCAGAGGTGCCAGACGAGAGTAGGGTTCACTAGAGTTTATCTGACTGTATGGTGCCGTGGTTTGTCCCCTGTTGTTTGGTGTGTAGAGGCTTACCCTTCTGCAATTTAGAGTCAGTGGTTAGAAGCTGTTTATACATGTCTTTGTTGGTTTACAGTAACGTCACTGTCACACCACACAACCTCAATTGTATTGCACAGCATGAGACATACGTATTTATTCCCTCTCTTCCCAGTCCTTCTTCCACACGGTGCTCGGGAACAGTCACATGTGCAACACTCTGGTGGACAACAACCTGCGTGTCACTAACTGGAACCGTAAGCTGGGCTGTAAATGCCAGTACAAGCACATTGTCGACTGGTGTGGCTGCTCTCCCAATGATTTCAAACCACAAGACCTCATCCGGATCCAGGTGAGCGGGAAATGGGAGACAGCTGCAGGAGAACAACAGCAGCAGCAGCAGCATGTAGTTTTCCCAGTTTGGTTCAGCATCTTTAAAGTCTTCTTTCGTGTTGTGGTTTGCTTTTTCTGATCCACAGCAATTGACCCGTCCGACGTTCTTTGCCCGCAAGTTTGAGTCATCAGTCAACCAGGAGGCCATAGATATCCTGGACACACACCTGTATGGCCAGTACGCTCCGGGGACTGTTGCCATCAAGGCGTACTGGGAGAGTCTGTTTGAGCAGTCGGATGGCGTGGCCTCACTCAGTGACGTTGCTCTTACTGCTTACACTTCTTTCTTTCGCCTGGGCCTCAAGAATCTGGCAACTACTCAGAGCAACATGGAGGCTTGCAGGTCTGAAGACGCTGTTGACTTTTCATTTTTCGTGCATCTATAAATAATACAACAAATGTATTTCTTTGCTGAACAGAACTTGTTTTCATCTCTTGTGTGATTTGTCTTTTCCACTCACTGCAGGTTCGAACCAGTAGGCTACCCTCTCTCTGTACACTTGTACTTTTATGACGACCGTTTCCAAGGATACCTGGTGCGTCAGGAGGTCCAGGCTGTGGCTTCAAAAGTCAGGGAGACCCTGGAGATGTGGGCAGTGCCCCAAGCCACGCTTGTCCTCGAGTCAAACCTTAAAGAGTTTGAAAGGCTCAAGAATCTTGAAGTAAGTGTACTTACATTCAAGTTTCTGTCCTGTGCAAACTTTTAATAACAAGGTACCTTAAGAAACTGCGGTATAGGAAGATTTTCTTCCTGATATGGGTGGTTTTATCAGACCAAAACTAAACTTTAATTAAAGTTTAATTGGTTTAAAGAATATGTTAATATTGAGAGAAAGGCTAGTGCAGAAAGTGCACATTCTCTCACCTTGTCCTCAAATAGACAACGAGCGTTAAATGACATTTTGCTATATTCACATTCGTATCAGGACTCTACAGACTGTGATTCCATTTGTTTTTCTCCGTGGCAGATTGGCACAGAGTGGGATCCAAAAGAAAGAATCTTTCGTAACTTTGGTGGGGTGATCGGCCCTTTGAATGAACCGCTGGCAGTCCAGAAGTGGGCACGTGGTCCCAACCTCACAGCCACTGTTGTATGGATCGACCCAGCTCTGGTGGTGGCAGCATCTTATGACATTACCGTGGACGTAGATGCAGAGTACACCCAGTACAAACCCCCGCTGCAGCGACCCCTACGGCCCGGTACCTGGACGGTACGGGTGTTAAAACAGTGGGAGCGCGTGGCGGAAGTTCGCTTCCTTGTCATACCCTTGACCTTCAAAGATAAAGAGCCACTACGCAAAGGTGAGACGTGGATTCAGAGCATTTGGTTGTTGTTTGGTCAGTTTATCACCGGACCCATTCCTAATTGAAGGTTTAAAATGTATCATGTGATAATGCGTATGGAAAATTTTGCTGGGTCTTGTAAAAACTAATTTCCCCTTTCAATTTCTCTTTGGCTGCAAATCCACTCCAGAAGAGGACAGCTGGCTCCATGCAGGTCCTCCAGGTAACCTGTACCTAGAACAGAGCTTCCAGCAGCTGAACTCTGTGCTGAAGCTGCCTCCCCAGGAGCCTGCCATGCAGGAGGCACAGCGTAAAGCCCAGCTGGTGGGTCAGCCCCTTGACGAGTGGGTGGACAGCAGCCTAGGGACCTTCTGGGTTACAAGCGACGTGTGCGCCACACAGACTTCCTCTTGCCCAGCCATGGGACCTTGCTCCAAGACCTCCTGGAGCTCTCTGTCCCCAGACCCCAAGTCTGAATTAACCCCAGTCAAAAGCGATGGGCGGATCAGGTAGCCCAAAGAGAAGAGAGACTGTAGACTTCAGGAAGAGTACACAGGAAGAGTGAAGGGGAGCTGCACCTGCACTGAAGAGCTCCAAGAGATCCTGTGTGAACCCAAATATTGTCTCAGAGGTTGACTCAGAGCTCAAGGGCACATAGACAACAAGACAACTACCTGAGGAGGAGTTGAGACATTCTCTGTTATAAGTGGTAATACAGACTTAAAAGAGGAGATGACTGCTGGAAATTTTGCACATAGAAGTTTGGAAGCGCAAAGACCTGTGTCATTGTTTTCTAATGGTTAGACAGACGCCACTTGTATTGCGCTATTTTGCTGGCACACAGGCTTTTGGTCTGCGTTTGTCTGGGTCGGACTTTAAAAAGAACCCTCTGTGCATGTTTGAAAACTGTCTGGGGGACACGGTTTTCAATCTTTCCTCTGCGTTTGAAAGAATCGGGAAGCAGTTGTAAAAGCTCAACAACTTGCTGTGTTCAATCTTCATTTCAAGGGAGAGTGGAACCTCTGAATCATATTATCATGCTTGTTTTGAAGCATTGTTATGTACGCATAACGGAACAGACAGATGAAGTGCACTTTACTGTAAGACTGTAATGTTACACAGAGGTCACTTGGTTACAGTGTGTAGAAGTTAAAAAGTCATGATAAGGTCACATCACTTGTCTTTTCATTTTACAGTAGATTCTGTAGCAACTAATTGCACCGTCACTCCCCTGCACAGACACATCACTAAATACTTACAACCTGTTTTAGGAACAAAATAAGGAAACAAGAGTGAGGGTTCTTATGTTTAGAGTCTTGTTCAGTTTTTAGTTGTGTTTACTGTGGTAAATCATTTGATTTTCTTTTTTAAAAATGTATTTGTTTTGTCTATTGTTTCCCTGAACTGGCTGTAAACTTGTCTTTGATGTCCATTGTTGCAACAGCAAAAAAAAGCCACTCTTGAGTTGTTTTTCTGGTCAAAGGAAGTGCCTAGACAGCTGCAGCATCAAGGCATTCAAAATTCTTCTGAAATAGATGACAAAACAATCTCAACTCAAAACATCCAGCTACAGACAACTGAGCACCTGCCGATGAAGACCATTCATATAGTGGAAATCCTCAGAAAAAGTTAGTCAGTGGGCCTTTAAGTTGAGATTGTTTTGTTGGCTGTTTCCAAGGTCAAGAATGAACCTTCAGCTGAAAATTAATTTTTGGCTCTAGAAAGCCAAACTAGCACAGGGAAGAAAAAACTTTAAAGGAATAGTTTTGTGAAATATGTTTATTTGCTTTCTTTGCGGGAGTTAAATGAGACGATTGATGCTACTCTCATGTTTGCATGGTAAATACAGAGCTACAGCCAGCAGCCAGCTACATTAGCTTAGCACAAAGACTGGAAACAGCCTGACAGCACCTCTAAAGGTCTCTTGTTTGTTTTACCTGTACAAAGAATGTAAAAACAACAAGTCGCTGTTTTACAGATAGTTGGCTACTTCTTGGTCGGGACCATGGGTGTTTTTATTTGGAGGTACTATACATCCAGGGTCTAGTGAAATTAATTTCCTAGAGGCTGCCCATACAATCTTTAAAGTGATTTCAATGTTCTCTCTAACTCTCGACAAGACAGTGAATAAGGGTAGCCTATGCCCCAGAATGATGAACTTTTCTTTTAAATGCATATTAGATATATGGTTAGACAAAGGCTATAACATGTCATACCTCCTGTGTATCAGTTAATATGCAGTATTGTGTGCTGTGGTTGCCTCACAGATTGGTTGGTCACATTTCTTTTCCTAAGGTGCATTTCATTTCAAGTCCACCAACCAAAACTGGTAAACAGTAACGTTACACTGTGTTTTTATTTTAGCGGGATCAGGAGAGTCTAAGCTGCCTTTACTTAGTCGAAAGAGGAATTGTTTACTACAGGATACTAGCTTCCAGAGATGTGCAATGAATGCCTTTTCAGAAGGATAGTGAAGCTCCCTGACTGTGTCTTAGTTTGCATTTTTTTACCTAGTTTTATGTGACCTTATGTTCTTAAATAGCCTAATAGTTGGCCACTATATGAGTTTTCAAGTGACCTTGTTTACCTTGCACAGCACAGTTGCTTCAGTGAAGCAAAGCAGAGTAATTGGCGCAACAGATGTTATTTTTCTAAACTGTTAGAGAGAAAGCGTGTATGTCACAACCAGTGCTTTGTTAAAGTATTCATGCCTGCTGTCTACTTGTGTTATATTTTGACAGTCCCATCCATTCACTGTTGTTTGAAGCAGACCCTCTGGTTTTTTGGAGGGTGTGGGGGTTGAGATTAAGGTCTCCGTCCATACTGCAGTCCTGTTGGTGAGTCATCCTGGTCTCTGTGGCTCTGATCTGAGGACTTGCCTGCCACTGTATGCGAAAGCTCACAAGATCCTGACTCAATAAAAGAAAACATGTCAATTTAAGTTTTTGTCTTGTTTTTTTTTTCTCATCTTCAGCTACAACTATGAGGATGGTGATGCCCGTTTTTATATTTCAGGTGGACCAAGTTAAACCCTTGTTTTCAGTAGGGTTAAACGGTGGGTTTCCCCTTTAAAGCAGATGTAGGAGGAAGGACATGTTTACAGAAGGAGAGGCGCTCTCCAGGGTGCTGAACACTTCCTTGTAGAAACGTCCGACATGCTTTTACCTCATAAATACTGTAAACTACAACCCACTGTTTGTCTCCAACCGGGATGTATTCATATTTATATTAGGTCCGGGTTGTGCGTGCTTATCCACAGGTAGTTTTACGTCCTTGCTCAGGATTATAAACCTGAGGCGTACATGAGAGGAGGGGCGGAGGTGATGACCGATGAGCAGAGGAAACGAAACCACGGACAAAGCCGCAGCAGAGGAAGTTTAAACGTTTAGTTTATTTTGCAGAAGCTCGTCTGCCTTTGACCACCAAACACGTTTAAACTATAGAACAAACAGGATGGATGACATGTGTGAAACACCGAGGCAGGAGGTGGTTTCCTCGGACAGTGCGTACGGGTCATCTGCGGTTGACACGGACACAGAGGACGGACAGACACCCACAGCCAACATCTGCCCTTATAATGAAGACCTGATGCATAAGGTGATTACTTCTGCTACTTTTGATATCTGTCTGTCTATGCTTTTTTCCCCCTAAGGTCAGGGACACTTTTCATGACAGTGGTGATGGTCACCGCCTCATCACATCTACCTCCTAAGATCAACAACTACTACCAGGTTTAGCCAGATAGCTACTGGTACTTACTAGCTTTACTTGATCGAATACTTATTTATTTATTTAATATTGAACGCTTCTGGCTCCATAGTAAACCACTGGTTCTCAACCTTTTTTGCTTGTGTCCCATTAAAAACAAAGCATCTTCTTGGCGTGACCCCTCATCACAAATGTTATCTCAGCCTTTCAAAAAGATTTTACCTTCTCAAATATTTTAACGGTCCCAAATGACAAAAGCCCCTCTTTTGGGAACCACTTCAGTAATCTCAAAGCAATTTATTAGGTACACCTGTACAATCTAATGCAATCCAATATAACATCTCTGTAATAAATCTGACACACCAATAAACTTCGCTCCAGGTTTTACAGCCTGGTGACTCAGCACAATATAACTCACATATACTCAAACCAAACTTAGATACCTCAGTCAACTGTGAGATCTGTGTGGGTGGTTGGCAGGATGAGAGAGAGTCGAGGAAGTTTTGTTTTTCATATTAAAATCCTCAACTGAATGAGCATTACTGATTTCCACTGTGCTGTTATCTTCACAACACACCGTTTAGCTGGAGAGAGCACATCATTAGTATTCATGACTAAAATCGTGTTAATCCTCTGCGTATGATCACATGCAGCAAATCAGGAGCGATCTTCCTCACAAAGATGCCCAAATCCACATGTGTAAATGACACACACACACACACACACACACACACACACACACACACAC
>JAPMOB010077043.1:0-12839 GCA_029875015.1 Lepomis gibbosus | reverse complement strand
AGACACTGAACTAGGAACTAAGATACGAGACAAGACAAATACTAAGTAACTAGAAGATGCGGATGAATAATAAACACAGGTCTAAAAACTAACTACACAGAAAAACACAAAACCAAAACAGACTTCAACAGGAAAGACATGAACACAGAAACCACATTCCAAACAGAACATGTCTGGAGAAAAGCCACAGCCAGCATGCCGGTGTTTACGCGTTGATTGTGTGATCTTTGTATAAAAGCGGTTGTGTTTTGGATTAAGCTCGTGAGTTCAAGCAAGAACACGCATGGTTGCAATCTTAAAACCACACTGCCAGTGGCCCTCAAAAACTACACAACCAAAACCTTTAATTGAGTCTTGCACATATTTTTGAAAGAAACAGAAAGCTTTTTAACCCAAAGGGAATGAGACAAATAATTATCTGCAACTGTTGACACAAATCTGAGAAGAAACTGTGCCCATTGTGAGTGATTGTGATGTGTGCAATTTAATTTCGTAAATTAGCTTATTTAACCAATTCCAATTCTGTGTTCATCAAAATAACCATGACAAATTTGAAATTTGTAATTGCTTTTGTCTGTTTGATAAAGGCAAGACGAGATGTGTTACATTATTCATCAGGAGTGCATGAAAGTCAAAGCAGTATGCAGATGGGAAACCATACCAACAATTACTGAAACACTGAGCACTGGTTTACTTAGTTTATCGTTTCAAGTCTTGAATAATATTCCTACAATAATATTCCTGTATGTATGTAATTTCCCTTTCTGGACTCATGACACAAGTTAACATAATTTCAAGGAACTCCACTGAATGTATACCAATAAATGTCCACTAGTGATGTCAGGTGACTTTATGATATTTCTTTTATAATATGTTTTTGGGACTGTTCACATAAAAGAGGAGAGGCTTTTTTTTTGCAAGTTGACCGTCACAGGATCCATTTAAAGAGTCAAAGCTTCCAATTGAAACAGGAAAACACATACCAACGCAGAGTTTTTCTGCTATATAGTCAGCTTACAAGCTTGTTAATTTTTGAAGTAAGTTGAAATTTATTGGAAAAATACATGGAAATACTTGAAGTAAGTAATTACAGGTTAAAATAATTTGATAAATAAAGCTCTCAACGTCTCCCTGAAGGCTAATGCAGCCACCTTGAATTTTCTATTTCTGTCAAATTCAAACAAATACTTTGAATTTATCTCAATCTCATATGGAAGATGGTTTTAAACATTCATAGCTATGATGGACCATGTCCTGCGTGTCCCTTGTTGACAATCACCTGTGAGGCCAAACAGTGCTGACAGTGTTGTTAGTTTTTCTGCCTGATAGTCACCTAAAAGAGTATGTATCCTGAGAACTGATGATAGGTTGAGTTATAGCAGTGGAGTTAAGTAGAAATAAGATGATTCCTTTTAGCCCGGAAACACAGTCTGACTTTCGATTAACATTCTCGTGCCCTCGCCATCACTCCACATTTGCATCACGGTGCTCACCTCGCAGAGCTGGCCACACACATATACTTGTTTACGAGGAAGGAAATTGGAAACTCAAGTGTGACTTGAGTTTGTGGAGGACATCCTGTTAGGAATATGATCAACCTACTGCATCAGCCTTCACTCTAACCAACCACCCCCCCTTCCCTTCCCAAACAAGGCCAGGGGCATGGCAGATGTCACAGCTCACAGAGAGAGGGTTCACACAGGGGTTAAAATTATGAGGACTCTCTGAACAGGAGCACATATGTTCCTGGAAGCGCAGATTCCCCGACAGTTTGAATTTTAGTGTCGGGTCAGTGTGCCCAACATGAGGTGGGTGTCACTATCATCAGCTCTGTGTCTGTTAGATGAGAAACCATGTGCAAAGCTTTATGTTTATTCATGGGGAGCATTTTATTTATCTTTAGCAATCCAAATTTGTATTATTTATTGAATTTAGATCAATTAAAAGATCTGAATACCTTAAAGTCTGCAACAAAAATGTTTATTTTCATAATTTATCTATTGCATTGACAATAATTTTCTTGATTCACTGATTAATGTTTTTGGTTTAAAAATCAGGGGCAACTGGTTGAAGATACCTAAAGATGTTTCACCTCTTATCCAAGCTCCTTCAGGTCTAACTGACTGAAAGGAGTCCCAGCTATTTAATCTCTGTGGGGTCATTATCAAGGTGATGGATACCACTTACTTCATTAGTGCTTGTGGCTGTTGTAACGACCGTCGTTATGATCGTTAGTCGCCGGAGGCCAAGTCTGAATGACCTTCGCTGGCTTTGTCACACAAGGCCAAGTGTGACGGTTTGTTATAATCTCCTGGGAAGGGGTTAAAGGACAGCATTGCAAGTGGGGATAAGTACTGTTGCAGACCTCCTCCCCTGTTGAGAGATAAGCTGACTGGTGTTATGTGGCAAAAAATGTTGCTTTTGGCAATAAGGTTATTAAAGTGAAAAAAGGCTTTATCCTCTTGGGAGAATAAATTTGCTCAGTAAATTTTGTTGAACTCAAATAAGATTAGATTCTGTGTGCAAATCGATATACTGAAGACAGTAAATGAGTAACTCACATGGATTATAAAAAGGAAATGGTTGATCCTCTGGAGAACATGTTTAGAGATAATTAAAAAAGCATGCTCATGTGCTCATTTGATTGTGATATTTCATGCGAACAGGTGGAGATTTTGGCAGTTCAATTCAATTAAATTTTATTCATGCGCCAAATCACAACAACAGTTATCTCACAACGCTTTTAGTACGGTAAGTACTAGTCTAGACCGTACTTATTTACAGAAGCCCAACAATTCCCACCAAGAGCAAGCACTAGGCGACACAGGCAAGGAAAACTACCTTTTAAGAGGCATAAACCTCGAGCAGAACCATGGCGCAGGGTGGGCGGCCATCTGCCTCGACCGGTTGGGGGTGAGGGAGGGAGATAGAGGGGGAGAGAGGGGAGTGAGGCAGCCTACACAATATACACACAGAGGTACAGACAGTAAAGGTAATGTTGCCATAGAGTAAATGAAAAATGGTACAGATATTTAGTGTTTATGATAATAATCGTAATGTTAACGATTGTAATAACAATGATAACAACAATAGGACTTGTAACAATACTTATAGCAGAGGATGTCGAGCAGGAACGCGGAAGCAGCAGGTGACTCGCAACCACAGATCCAGACTCCAGAGCCAGAAACACCTACAGGAAGTGATGGGAGGAGAGAGGAGAGGGACGAGAAAGCACACGACTACGGGAAAGGGAGGAAGTCGAGTTAGTAACATGCATAAATTGGCCCTTTTCTGGCTGTTGTAGCTGAGGCTCCTCTCCCTGTTCTCACTGGCCAGCTGCCACATCACCCACTGCCTGTGTGCACCAGCCAATGCTTACGCCAGCAATGCAGGTATGCTAGACCTTAGACCTAGTTTTCTGCTTGTAATTATAACATCAGCTTCTTAACAACACACTCCACAATCTACATGTTTGTTCAGATTAAAAATGCTAAATGTCATTAGGAATCATCCTTCGGGGACTATGAACTTCCATATCATCGCAATGTGCCATGTAGTTGATGAGCTATTTTTCTCTGGAGAAACATGTCGGTCAGATCGACGCACCTGCCAACCAACTTCACCAATTTTATTAGTTAACTGTCATTGATTGCTTGATTTAGGGGGAATTAATTATTAGCCCCTACCCACAACTATCCACACAGGACTGGAAGGTTGAGATGCATGTCATTAAAATTAACAAACCACCCGAGCTTTCACTACTTTCAGGATGATGCTAAACACCTACTGCGTCAAAGATAAACTCCCTGGTTTTGTTATAGAATCCCCAGATTTACTTTCAGATCACTGCTGATGTTTTAAAACTCATCACAGTTTGTATTCGGGGGAACTATTAAAAAATCTGCAGGTCTGTCTTTAAAGTGTCAGAATCCCCACCTAAAAAGTTACATCCAAAAGCCATAGGGGGGGGAATTGTTTTCATTCTTCTTGTCAGATTTTAGTTAAGGCTCAAAAGAAAAGTGCATGTAGGTATAAAGTTGGAGGAAAACATCACGGCGTCTTAGTGTTTCATTTCTAGGCTGCAGAGACATTTAGATGATTACAAATCCTTCTATGTCAGACCCCTGCAAGGCATTAAAAGGTAGTAATTACTAAACTAAGAGAAAACAACTGGATAACCTGATTGTCTATTGATTCTGTATGCTCTGCAGTGAACAGATTTAGCATTGCCAGGGGCCGAATGTGCAATAGGACCAGCTTGCATAGTGTGTTTATGTGCAGTCAACACAATTACTCATATTTGGTGTGTATTGCAGTAAAGCCAAACAAATCCCTTGAAAAAACTTGTGTTGCCCAATAAAATGGTCTCTTCTGTCCTTCGCTCTCACATAATGAGCTGTGTTTTTCCTCCAAATACAAATGTAACTTACTCTCCGGTATCAGTAGGACTTTGATGTGATGGCTGGGCTGTAATTTCAAAAGAACGTTCTTCTTTTCAAGTTTTCCAAAGATGAAACATGAGCCCAGCTATTTAACGCTCCATTATTTAATGGTGCATGAGACCAGTCCAGGAGAAACAACATTTGTCTTGGCTGCAGCAGCCTCTTAGTATCTGCTATTGATCTGAATCCTCGTTCCAGCCTTTGGAGAAGATCGGTGTCCCCATATACTTACCAAACAGGCTGGCTTTGTTTAAAAATCAGATTTATCACTTGGTTTCTTTCTCTGCTCCGAACAGAGGGGAGCGTCTGATTTTTAAACACAGAGCAAAGACACAGAGCTCAGCAATATTTGCCCGCTTTTTCCTGACCTAAACAGGAGCCAGTGACGCAGATTGATTTTGTTTTGTAGTGAGGCTGCGTGATAAGCAGAGGGAAAATAATGAGCATTGTCTCATTAATGGATAGAGAATGCATTATGGGTCATACATTTTAAATGAATTATGCATAAGGAATAAACAGCCACTGTGGCAGCTGGCTATACATCATCAGAGAGGCCAAATCATTTTGTGGCGAATATTTGATCGTGTCTTCCGCACCTGATTGATACTTAGTGACACTTCATTGAAAGTGCTGCATTGGAAATGCATCACAGCAAACTGGGAAGGTGGGGTTGTTTGCCTTGTATTGGAGAGTAAAAGGCTTTCTGTAATGAGTAAACATTTTGTCACCACAAGATCAGAATTGTTTCTCCAAGAGCCTTTCACAAGGCATGAGCTAGAGATTACCTTTTACAGCTTCAGTCCATTACTTGACTCTTCTCTTTTCATAATAACACTAGGCTGGATTGTCATTCATGGCAGGCCTTTAGGATTAGCACTAACATGCTGACACCGTCCACAACTACTAAAAGACTTAAGTCGCCCAAAAGCTAATGTTCTGCAAATGTCCTGACTCTAGGGAGCAACAACCCCTGGAGACCAACAAATCACTTAGTTTCAATTTGAATAGGAAATAGAAACTGTTGCTTTTCTGCTGAGCAGGTGATGTCTAAAGTCTTACTAATTTCTACGGTCTGCAAGATGTATTATGCCTCTTAATACAAATTATGTAGAAGGGAAAGAACAACATAGCTAAAGTTGTTGGATCTGGGTTTTTCAACTTTCAGGCTTTTGGTCTGAGACACCTGTTTTCAGGATCTCACGCATAAATGCCACCTAAACAAATCTAATACCAAATAAAGTGTGATTTATACTTCTGCATCAGTTTGATGGGGCCTAGCCTATATGAAGCCCACGCGTTGCCCCGTACCCCATGCAGTAGCCTACGCCGTAGCCTGACATGCACCTGCTCAAAAATGTAATGTTGTGGCGAGACGGACTGTAACAACTGTGATTGGTCGGCTGGGTAGCCTC
This sequence comes from Lepomis gibbosus, assembly GCA_029875015.1. Taxonomy (NCBI): domain Eukaryota; kingdom Metazoa; phylum Chordata; class Actinopteri; order Centrarchiformes; family Centrarchidae; genus Lepomis; species Lepomis gibbosus. The sequence continues at coordinate 6,985 of JAPMOB010077043.1, read as the reverse complement.
GCAATGTCTCCAAGCTGACAGTAAGTACTCCATGCTTTAAAGTAACTTTTACTAGCGGCCAAACCAGCGGCTGTAACACGGTGGATCAATATGTTTGAGCATCACAACCCGAGCGAAATGACTCGTTTCACTATCAGACTGTGATCCATTCTGTCAGTAACATTAACAGCTGCACTGCATTATTTCAAATATATATTTACCCCATTCAAGCTAGCGGAGGGCTAAACCGGAAGTTAGCCCCGGCCAGCACAGTGGACGCTGTAGCGGTAATTGCAGAACGATGCAGACACCGACGAAGTATAAATGCATGGCTACGTGCGTAGCTAATGCCGTAGGCTATGGCATAGACTCGGCGTAGAAGTATAAATCAAGCTTTAAGAGGGAACTGCAACAGCTGCATAGATTAAATAGGCTTCCTCCACACACAGGACAATTTATGAAAATCAGACTTTTCTCTACATTGTAACACCGACATTGGATTCATGAACATTATAGAGAGCACAAAAGTCACAGCTTTAGTTAGTGGATGATCACACAGACAGACCTGTCAAATACACTAAGGTCATTAATGTTAAGTTCAGCACTCACTTTGCTCCACATTTTTGCATTTATTACTCCACCATAACACAACTTTTAATGTGGGTAATGCAGTCTGTTATGAGCCACAAATGGAAAGATAAAATTGAGCCCTGAATTTCACTCCAGCTGGTTGAAAAACGTTGGTTTGGAGCTAAATTATAAAGTTCGTCCTGAGGGTGGTGACAGATGGAAAGACACTTGTTAAAATTTGAAATTGAAAGGGTTACTCTTCTATTTAGCGTGAGTATACTCAGTAAATATGTTGACATCTTGGCTGGAAGGTTTGAGTGTGGAATAGAAAGTGTTTATCATCTGGCTAAAATGAATGTGCTCAGTAAATTTAACAGCATTTTAAACATTTAATTTTTATATTTCTTATTTTTTATACACTAGAAATTTTAGCTTAATGGGTGGCATGAGAGAAAAGTTTGTCCTCTGCAGACCATCCTCAGCAAATTTCATTCACATCACATGAAAATTTCTTATCCGTCCATTAGCTACAAGATATCTTGTCAGGGAAAAGAAGTGGCTGTCATTGGTAAACTATGGCCTGAAGTTAGTTTACACAACATATAACAACAACCATTACAAATATTCATCTACTAAAAATAGAAAAAGTCCCACCTGTCTCCAACAAGAATTACAAGGATGGAGTTCATCAAACAATACATTTGTTTCTGTCAGCCCAATAAAGGTTCACCCAGCTGCTCTATACTATCTGGGCCTTTTACAGCTCAGTTAATTAACTTTTCTTGCACACAAAAAGGGACATAATAGTCAGGGAAGCACCAGTTACAGTGGCTGGGTTAAAGTCCAAGAAATCAATTTCTGAATGAGCTGAGGCTCAAACAAAAAGAAGACGTTCTTATTGTTCTTAGCTTTTAGTTTTATCTACATACTAAAATGACCTTCAGAACTTGAACTACAGGGGGGATTTCAAATAAAATGTACATTGGTTTGCTACAGTAAACCATGCATCACTAGCACTAGAGCATGCATCACTAGCAGTAGTGGCCAGAGTTTTAGTTTCACATTGCTGTGCTGCTTTAGCAGATGCTTCAATAAATTAAATGTAAAATTGTTCATGGTTGAAAGCTTTTTGCTGGTCGCACAAGATGACTATGTGGCAGTACTTACAGCTGTCAAAAGAACGCCTCTCTCCCTTGTTCGCCTATCTTTCTTTAGCTTCTTGGCTAAAAGCTGACTTGAACAACATAAGGTCCGGTGCGCTTCACCTGCCAAGCAGTTGCACATTCACGACAAGGATTGTGCATTCTGCTAACGCAGTTATGCAGCGTTACTTGGATTAATAACTGTAATATTACTGCAATATCATCCCTTACACTAATAGTTACTGGGAAAAGTAATATTACAGTAACTCGGTACTGAGTAAGGAGTTGTAGTAAAGGATTTACATAAATGCCATTTTGCCAATCAATATGGTGCCCACATTCTTGGTCCCCAAAGGATACATTTTGATAATTTTTAGGATAATCTAACTTTTTCTGTAGACACACCATGAGGTCACAATTTCTGATTGTGAAGAACAAATTTGAATGAAATGCAGTTATGATTGAGGTCCACAGAGGATAAACCCTCCTAGACCAGCATCAGGTCAAATTGTCAAGTTTGTATGTAAAAAGAAGACATAACATGCTAAACTTAGAGTTAGACCTCAAAGACTGGGTGCTGGATCCTCAGTGCAGGCTTTTTAATATTGCCACATGGATGCTTCAGGCAAGACGTCATTCTTCAGCATGTATTCTGGCAATTTTGCAATCAATATACACAGGTGGGATTATATAATTATAGGTATAATAAATTAGTATTTAATTAAGATATCTTAAGCATACAGTTTGATTGTCATATTTGCTGACTAAAATCCCCAAAGGGTGAACCATGATTTAGGTGGCAACTTGATCAAATCAACACTGTAGAACCACATTTACATTTCTAAATGACAGAATATTTTTCTTTTGATGTTGTTGTGTTACAGTTCTCCTAAAACAAAAAAGGAAGACTAAAATGCATATCTCTAAAACAAGTTAAATGCTAAAAGGATAAAGCATTTTTTTAATATCCAATCACCTTACCTTTTCTTCCTCTCCCTGCCAACCTTATGAAAACAAATCTTGTGTGGACTTTATGATTGTTATGATAGTATTTGTTTCCTGATGACCAGAAAAACATGAATTAATGAAATTTAAAACAAAACAACCTTGCTCCTATGACCTTTCGTACACATCAGATGTTTTCTAATCAGTGTAAAAAAAACAAAAAGTGTGGTGCCACCATGGTACACTGCAGGTGCAAAAAGTACACCCAAGAAGAGACAAATGTTTTGACAATTTGCCAGCTCATCTAAGACCACATTAGCATGGAGGACAATGAAAGGACAATAGTGAAGATGAAGAGAAAACTTGATTTGTATTTGGAAGGCAGATATACATCCTTTTAAAAACTGACACATAATGAGAGAAATATTTTTAAAAACATTCATATATGTAAAAGCACAACTGCTGTCTTTTGTCACCAGAACTTTTTATAATGTCAGATATACTTCCATCCTTAGATCTTCCACAAAAGCAGAACTGGGTGATATGTCCCACGGAGTAAATTAAAAATAGTAGCACTGCAGCAGAAAGTAACTGTAACTTAATGTGACACTTGTGATATTGGGATGCAATATTCACACAAGCTGTAACATAGATTGCGAAGCATAATCTCATCATCCCTACAGAATTATAAAACTGCCACCCAGTGATAATTTGCAGACAGACAGAAGTGAGTGTGCTGGTGCAGAGAGTGAGTTTCAGAGAGAAGTTCTTCAGCTGAGCAGGAGGAACGATGCTCACCAGTGCTCGCCACACTCCAGCTTTCTGGACCAGAGAGCTTTAGTCCATCAAAACCTGTTTACAAGACATTTGAAGGACAGAGATAAGGGGTTTGCTTTTTCTTTGAAAGAGAAGAAAATGTAAGCTTCAATACAGGGTGGATCGGGTAGATTTAAAAGTGCTGAAAGTGCAACACAACAAACACAGGTTTTATCATGGACTCAGGTTACTGGGAATTGGTCAGAGATGCTCATCAGGTCATGTATGGCATCTCATCAATACTTGTGAAACAGTATCTCAGAACAGAAAGAGACACCACAGCCATAAATATAACCTGCTCTATGTGTAGTGTATCCCTGTTGTGCTGATGTCATTGTAAACACATCATCCTCCTGTCTCCTACTGACTGCATGAACTGAGTTTTTTCTGATATTTTCTGTTGTTCGCGATACCCGGAGATTGAGCGCTGATTGCCTGTCCCCTGCCGTCCTGCAGCATGGGAGTGATCTGCAGGCATGAGGACAGCAGGCCATTATTCAGTCTTTAGATGTGCTGCTTCTTATCAGCGCGCAGGGTTGACTGAGGCAGCTGCTCTTGTCAACATGCCAGCACCGGAGCGTCCTCTGGGAGGACAGGATTTGACGGGGACGCTCAACAAACAAACTCCTCCAAAAAAAAAGGAAAGAAAGAAAAGGAAAGAAATACACAAACACACAATAACTCCCAGACAGCAAGTGTTGTGCTCTTGAATGTGCACACGTGTAACCCCCCCAACCTCACTCCATCCGACATCGTCATCCATCTCTCCCTCTCAGTGGGGGCTGATGTCAGCGTGGAGGAGGCGTCTGACAGGTGACGGCCGCAGAATGGGGGTAAAAATTGTTGGTCACTTCAAATAGAGAGAAGATGACTATCTAAAATGAAAATGCTTCCCGCCGTGTTTCCCTTTTTGGTGATCTGCCTGGCTGGATTAAAAGATAAGCCTATCGGCTGTGTTTCCAGCAGGTGTATTTACCCACAGTGATTAAAACAATGTGTTATGATGTCCTTACCTGGCTTCATAGTTTAAACAACAGGAACAGCCAAATCAGTTCTCATCAAGTGTAATAATGCTGAACGTTTGGGACACCTCAACAAGGTCAGGTTGCGGAGACCTGCAATCGCCACCAGAGAAAGCTGAAGAGCTCCTGTGTTAGACAGTATAGAGACAAGAATTGAAGTCAAAATGATTTAGAGTTTTATAGTTTCTCCACAAAATAGTTAAATATCTTAAACAGATGTCACCAAAGCTTTGCCAGAAGCAACATATTTAGAAGCTCCAGCCCCTCCGCGACCCTGTACACGGGATAAGCGGTTGACGATGGATGGATATTTAACCTATGGATCAGTATCAGAGAAGTGGATTATGCCGCAGAAGTTGTTTTACAGGTTTCTTGGAACATGTTGACATGTTTTTGGCTGTCACTCTGGATCACCAGTGGAATCCTTCAGAACTGCAGTGAATCAAAGCTAAGGACATCTGCCATCCTGAACAAAAGGAGGAAAGTTGTGAGCAGAGCAGCATTTCAAGCCTACTACTGAGTATTTTATACTGAAAGGTATTTTTTAACAGTAATCTAACCAGCAAATGTTTATGTTTTTGTGTCCTCTAGCTTCACCTTCTCTGATTACAGAGCAAGACGAAAGGTCAGAGGGTAAAGAAAATCATTAGAAATCATACTCTGCAGGCAGCCACATGGTTTAGGGGTTAACATGCCAAAGATATAGCTCTTTTTCACTTCCTCTGATCTCTCCACTATCGATATAGAATAAAGGCATACAATTCCCCAATGAATTTAAAAATAAGTATTAAAAATAATAATCCTGGAGACCATGAATGTCCACAAATCACTCATCAGTCCACTAGTTGTGAAGAGACAGACCAGCTGTTGTCCGTCACACTGGACTGCAGGCTAATAGGATTTCAAAAAATAGTTCAGATTTTCAGGTATAGTTCAGAAATCACTCTGGAACAACGATGAGAAAGAGTTGTTTCCTGAAAACATGACCTCAGACCTTCTTGGCTGAGTCTTGTACTTCTGCAACAGAGGGTTTTAATCATTTACTTTTTTCACCCCGGAGGTCTCAATGAAACAGGTCCCAAATTATTTCACATACTCAGCAAACTGGAAACACAATACCAGCAGGCTCAATAATGTTTATAATGAAATCAATCAGGATAACAGATTATGCTTGAAAGACTGATCCACATTTCTTTTCTAAATGTTTCAATAATTTTTATTTTAGCCAGCAGGTAAAAACTGTACCATGATATTCTGAATCTGATCTGGCTATTATTGCTAAAATGAGCCTATAAACTCTCTTTTCCAGGGAGAAACTGTAGAAAATGGTTACCAGAGCTGCATTTTACTAAATCTGACTTCAATCAAATTTATTTTGTTTATAATATCCGTTGGGTGAATTAAAAATGCTGATAGCGAGGAGCACACACACATTTCAGACTGAATTTCTCAGTTGGGATATTTGATACGTTTTATTATCAATTAAATCTTTTTCAGTCAAAACTTTTTTTTATTGGCTTACTGTCAAGCAAGAACCGTCGGGAGTATTTTCTACAGTTCTGGTATTTCTGTGGAATGTGATAAAAATACATCATTAAAAGCATCCCTGGTTAACAGCTTCCTACTGACACTAGTGAGGAACTGATCAAATATGTACATAGCTACAGTAAATCACATCATCAGCCATGAGGGCTGACTTGCATCTCATTTTTCATAAAAGATGAATAAATACTATGAAACTTTAAGTTTAGCCCCAGGTGTATTTTTACTCTAATCCCTCCATCATTTCTTTTTATATCTTGGTGACCATTTTAATCCTGAGGATTAATGTACTGTGGCCTTATATTTGTACAGACCTTAGTGTTTACTATTGTGTTTGCTACAGCACATCAGTAGTAAAGTGGGACAAAGGGACGGTCTCTTAGAAAACATTAACGCACCAAATTTGTGCTTTAATGGCTCAGCGAAAGAAAATGACAAACAGCAGACAACAATAATCAGTATATATAGAGTTAAACATAAAACTTTGCATAAGAACAAGCTGTCGTTAAGCCCTCTGCAGGACTTCTGCGTACAGGTGTGATGAACTCTGTTTCACTCTGATGCAATCAGACTGTTTTGTGGTTGGAGAAAATCTAAGCCTCAGGGATTCTTTAGTGAGTTCTCATTTTATTTTTCTCTTCTTAGACAGGGAATCATGAATAAGTCAAGTCTGACATGCAGAGAATCATAGGTAATCAGAGGTAAGACGTAGAAGTAGGGAAATGTTCTGAAATCACAGGTGGTGCTTGATAATACCTAAACTATCATAGCGTTTAGTATTCCACAAAATATTTCGTATATCCCAATATTAACCCCTTGATACCTGAATTTATTTTCAATTATAAAAGAGAAGTTATTATATTTGCTTATATTTGCTTTGTTAATTTGTCTAGGTGGTGCAGTGGTTAGCACTGTCGCCTCACAGCAAGAAGGTCGTGGGTTCAAACCCCGGTTGCCCCGGCCTTTCTG
>JAPMOB010076946.1:0-11775 GCA_029875015.1 Lepomis gibbosus | reverse complement strand
GTGTGTGTGTGTGTGTGTGTGTGTGTGTGTGTGTGTGTGTGTGTGTGTGTGTGTGTGTGTGTGTGTGTGTGTGTGCAAATCAAGGACATTTTTTGGAGGTTAAGTAGTGACAGGGCATGTTTTTAAGACCCCCCATTCATGTTGTAAAGTTGAACCAGACCATGCAGCACCAGAGTTGGGTGTCAATGGGGGGGTTGTGTGTCTGAACAGTCCGCTCTTTGAGCTTCTATAACCAGGTACACTGTAGCAGATCGCGCATTCATGGTAGAGGTGTTGCCATTAGAAAGGTTGGTGCCTCTGGACTCAGGTGTTAGATTTAGTATTTCAACCAAATTCTGGTTTTGGCACATCCCATTATTACAAACTATAGCAACAGCAGTGAGATCATTTCGCACAAAACTGAAATAGGCTACTATGAAACAGTTTATTTATTTCAAACAGTATGAATATTACTTGTATATAAAATATGAAATATCAAATACAAAATTATCAAGGAATGGACACATTCAGACTTAACGAGCACTTCTAAGGTAACAGGAGTCGGCACTTTTTTTTTTCATCTCTTGTACCAGGCCAGTTAGACCGTTAAGTCTATATGAATTAGACTTTTGAGCTTGTTTCCATTTAATGAACTCAATCTAACCAATCTAATAATGTATAGCATGTTCATATTGACATACTGATCATACATTTAAACACTAATGTTTGTATGCAGGATCTAAGCAGCTTAGAAGCAGCTAAAGTGTGCGACCCGGCGGGATTTAGAAGATTTTATACATCCAAAGAACTTCTATAAAAATTTAATTGAGTCAAAATGTGATCCCACACCAGGCCAATAAATGGGGTAGGTGGCTATTTTAGACTCAGCTGTGAATTGAAGATTTACGGTAACATTAAATACTGTTCACATTTTACATTACACAGATGCCCTTGATATAGTTAAACAAGACTAAGACTCTAGAGTCAGGCCACTGTTGGGCTGTAATTAGCCACAACAGTGTTTTGAGCTAAGGCTATTGACACGCACGCTAACATGCTGTTGTTTAGTGTTAGGTAGTGTTTGACTCCAATTCATCCTGAGGGGGACATAAAGATTTATACAGATTTCATGACAATCCGTCCAATTGTGTTTGGGATATGTGTTCTTTACGTTTACATAAATGCTGATTGCTTTTCAGATTTTTAGAGGGATAAATAATAAAAATCCTTTACAGACATACTTTTAAAGAGGATAATCGTGTGTTTAATACTTTGATCTGTGGTAAAAACATCAGGTGTTGGATGAAGACATGAAGTTGTTACTCGTACCAGATGAACTGCTCAAAAGAACGTGTCGTCACCTTCATTCTTGGCTAAGACATGCCCTCATTTTTCTCATAGCATCATCTATTTGCACTCATTCACACCTGCCAAGAAGTAGATAAAACAGAAGGACAAAGGAGAAATAAAAGTGAAGAGGAAAAAATGTGAATGCTGGATGCTCCCTTGCAGTTCGAGTCATGGCGTATCTCCGAGGACATCCAGGTCTCATTCACTCAGCTCCACTGGCTTTTATGTTCATTGAAAATGTCTCCATGGTGTGTGCTGCATACCGAGCGCAAAAGAAACCAAATGTGGTGTTGCGTTTCATTTCCCTTCGTTAATACATATACAATTTTGGTTTAACTGATTATGGTTACATTTCTGAATCAAAGAAACACTTTAGATTTAAAGAAGCGGAAATAGGAAATAATTACACGGTCTCACAACATATTAACAACAAAATTGGTTCATAGTTACTGTGAAACACAACACAGTGTGCTCAGATGACAGTGGCTGGAAAGACTAACAAACACAAAGAGAATCTGAGGCATGCTTCTGGTCCACTCAGTTCAGAGAGAAAAGATCTGATTTTTGCGTGTGGGTCTGTTTGTGGCTGCATGCATACGTGTGTGGTTGTAACATGGCCACAGAGATTATTTTTTTACATTTTTTCCTGCATGAAACCATATGACTGTCCTGCAACTGGCTGACTGATGTGGATGTTGACAGTTAGAGGGCCAGACACTGACCTGCAGCATGCGAGGCCCGGAAACCATCCGACAAAATGTTACAGAGCTTTTGACAGCTTCCTCCCTCTTCCTCTCTCCATTTGTCCCTTTGGAGCTGGACCCAGTGGGTGTTTTGTCTGGGTCAGATATACGGTAGATCTAAGCAGCACTGAGCCCAACCTGGCCGGCTAATTGGAAAAAGGTTTGTGCATTATGAGGCCCACAGAGAGCGCTTTCAGCACCTCCACAGTGAATGAGTAACGAAATAACTCAGGGAGGCACACAGGTGAAGCAGATGCGTGTTCACGTGTGTAGGGAGAAATCCTCTACATAATGTACGGAGGCAGACACTAACGTCACATTTTCAAGGCCATAAAATTAAGAACTTTTGGCGAAGTGCTCACATTACTGAATGACATGAGTGAGGAAACGGGAAAGGCAAAAGTTGAACATTCAGCAACACATGTTTGGCACAAATCTTCCCATTTGAGAATACACTCCCATTATGAATCCCAAATATATGTATGCATGTGTTGTATTTGAAGGACAGTAAATACACGCAAGTATAAATGTCCTCTTGCACTGTCAGAGTACAACTCCTTTCCTGTATTGACAACTTCCTCTCTTGGGCTGCTCAAAACCTGACATTATTAGTATAAATAACACTGTTTTTACATTTTGTTATAGCTGTATGTTTCCTAAAAACGTACATTTTGTAATGACAGACAACTGGAAGCATAGCACTTTCATGACAGGCAATGACATGGCACAGAAAACAGTTCCTGCTGTGCTAGATGTGTAAGCACTACATCTTGCACAGGCAATTTTAAATCTACTGTGTTTAATCTCATTTGAACTCTGATTTTCATTATGAATCAGTGAAGTGGCATGCTCTGTGTATTTTGTCCTGTCCGATGAATACAGCCCTTTGCATAAATGTCTCATCACCCTCAGGCCTTTGTATATCTGCCCAGCAGGTAAACAAGAGGTCTTGAACTTGCCAACAATAGAAAGACTTCTGAAGGCTTTACATTTGGGCGCACACTGCACATACACAACACCACAGATTCTAGCAATACTGGGATGGAGAAACCCTACACTTGATAAAAATAATACCCAGAGTGACAATGTAAACAACTGTCTGGCCTTGTCATTAACTGCAAATAGATAGAGCAGAAATGATAGAAATATGCCTTCAGTAGCTGATTTATGAGGAAAAAGTCATCATTTAGCCACACTAGTGGAGGGTATCTAGAGATGGCAATCTCAATCAATCTACCACTTAGTTCATAGGTCTAGAATAATATCAGCAACTAGGCTATTGGATGGTTTGCCATAAGATTTGGACATAATGACAGTCATGGTCCCCAATGAATCAATATTACTGACTTTCAATCAATCAATCAATCAATCAATCAACAGGACTTTGATAGTCCTGCACCAGCATGTCAAAGTTTACACTTGTCCTGTAAAATATCCCAACATGTATTGAATGCATTGCCCAACATTTTGTGCAGACATTTATGCTTTCTTGATTATGTATCCTAATGACTTTGCTCGTCCCGAGACCTTTATTGGCATCAGCAAGTTGACATTTATGATAAGGGTTCTGTAAAATACAGAATCGTCCCATAACTGGAAACTAAAAGACGTGTTACATATTTAACTGATGTGGGACACGCTTAGAAGGAAACCCTCGTGCTCTGTCCTCTCCCTCTCCCCTCCTTTCTTCACAGAGCTGCTAGCATGTAGACATCTAGTCTTGTACCCACTTGCTAGGAGGGGAAACATCTTCATCTCACCATGACTAGCAAAAAAAATGCATGTGGTGAATTAATAGCGACTGGTTTGATCTGAGCCAGCTAAATGTTTCAATTTCATGACTGGGCAGTGTTGTTGTCCAGAAATGTCATATCTGATGTTATAGCCATTTTAGGAATTGCTTTTTAATTGAAACTTCTGTTCAAACGAGAGGAAAAACCAAGCGGGAAGCTTCCAGTCAGTGATCTGATGCAAATTCGGAAGTCCTTTAAACATGCATTGTATTGAAATGCTAGCAGGAGGCGACTCTTCTGGTTGCAAAATGAAGAACATTATGCTCCATTAGAAATAATGGCAAAATGAACCTACTTCTTACCTAAATAATTACCTCAGTAAACATTTTCTTGATGAGTTTATGGTTTCAGTCGCTAATTTCAGGTCTTCTTCATTGCAAAATGATGTTGATTTAGGAAATTATGGTCCCATTTATTTTAAAATAGACCATAAACCAGAGTATGCTTCAGGGTGGGATTATCTATGATTGACAAGTGGTTACCCGGGCGACCTGTCAATCAGGCTAGAGCCGACTTGTACCCACGGCACTGTGTAAATTTAACCAGCGCTGTTGAAAACGCTTATTAGGAGTTGGCTGTTCACTTTGTATGGTAAGTAAATTTAGTTTTAAGCCTGTTCTTCGCTAGACAAAGTTATCAGCCCTGTTAAAATAACAGTTAAGGTGAATTACAGATGCACCTAGCTAAGCAAGCTAGCTAGCTCCGCACATGGCCATTAGCTCAACCGTCTCGTCCAAATATGGTCACGTCCGGTTGCAAAATCTCAACATGGCGGCGCCCTATCACTGAAATATTCCCAAGTGCATTGTTTTCTGCTTTAAAATAAAAAGCAACACTTCAGTAATGAACAATAACAACTTGCCTGAAACCATTTCTTCAAAGCCTTTTTGCCATTTTGCAATTTGAACGTTAAGATTATTATGTATAATGGAAACAGACATAATTAGCATTTTCTTTGGAAGAATTTCAAAGATAGCATAACATTTAAACATCAGCTAAGCTAACAATGCCCCATCATGCTCCTCCCACAGTTTTTATTTTTATTTTTAGAAACCTCATTGCACGAGTCAAATTCCACTCATTTTCCAGTGTGACAGCTTGAGGTGTTTTATATGGAAAGTCATACTTCACAGATCTGAAATGTCTACCCTGCATAATAGGACATCCAGACCCCTTACAATCACATTGACTGGTGTGAATGGGTGCTTGCAGTGGGCGTATAATAAATGACTTGCTGAAGACCTAAAGCCTTAGAACTGGTTCTGTGACATTAGCTCTGATATCATGACTTAAAAGTTAGATAGATGGCCTGCTTGGGAGCCATGAGTCATCAGAACTACTTTGCTCTAATCACTGTATGGTGTGTGTTTTGTCACTTCAAGATTTTGACACACACACACACACACAGTCTGTTCATGCTTGGCAGTGGTGAGCGGTGATATCCCGTCCAGTGCAGCTGGTGTGCAGCCTCTAGGCAGGCCTGTGCTCTGGGAGGGAAGCCTGGTTTGATTTTAGTCCAGGGCAAACCAGGACTTTCACATTCCTGCTTTTCAATTGGAATTAACGAATTTGTTACTGCGTGGGAGACTGATATAAATGTATGCTTACGTATGTGCATTTGAACGAAAAGGCCTTGGAATAATGAAGTCTAAGGTGAGGTGCCGTTTGCCCTCAGGGTTATAGCCAGTGTAATATTACATGATACTTTTTTTTTTTCTCTTTCTCTCCCACTCATTCTCCTTGCTTCATCTTCAAGTGAGGCCGCTCCAAGCTGGAAAGTTCTGCCACTGTTACATAAACTCCAGCTCGAACGGCTCCGGGGTCAGGAAAAAAGGGAAAGAAAGGAGGGAGAAAAACAAGACAAAAGTTGAGTTGTATTGTGGGAAAATGAGGCACAAAGATAAAGAGGATCTGGAACGGGTAAAATCTGTATCATCGGGAACGTCTAAAACTTCTCTTCATCAGATCCTGGAGAAAAGAGGAAGAACAAAAGAGCAGGAGGAAATTGGAAGCAGAGTGAAGGCAGCTTAGCAGCTCCCATCCAAAAAGCCTGGAAGAAAGAGAAGGAGGAAAAACTAAAAACAAGGCATTAAATGGCTCGGCGGCATCCAGGGCTGTGGCTGAAACCCTTGTGGAACCAGCCAGGTCCCTGATACAAAAAAAGAGACCCAGCTTTGGACTAATTTTAACCTGACATGTCTTCCTGCTGAAAAGATGTTTTCTTTGTTAGCACAATCCCTAGTGACATTGGTGATCCGGGATTTCATTGTACAGGCTGGCTGGATCTGATCCATGCTTTTATTTTTGAGCTTGGAGAGGTGTGTTTTACTAGTTTTGTTTCTCATTTCACCCTTCCTGCCAACATTCCTGATGACCCAAACATAACTTCATGAGGCCTAAAACCTTCTCACTTTCTATTGGATGTGCGATCCATGCTAAATGTTTGAGCAAAGCATGAGTTATTAGATTTATAGGAAGTGCTCAACAGTTTGTCTGAAAGTGGGTGATGATTCATATACCAAATGGCTTGCAGATGCTGCAGCAGATTTCACTGGGTACATGCTGTGACTGAATAACAAATCAACTCATAATTACTTCTCAAAGCCACATCCACGTTTATTTACCAAGGTGTTTATGCACATAAATCCCAAATGAACATCCCCTGAAACCGCTAACATCACACTTTCACTAAGAACAACAGTGTGTTTTAGCAGAGTTAGCAGAGTAGAGCCTGTGAATTATGTAACAACTCTTGTGAGCATCTTTTCGGGTGCGCACCAGAGACACGCTCATTAAATCAGCCACTTCTTCCCACCACTTCACTGCCCGAAATCAGTATTCAGTCTGTCTGGGATTTTTACCATGAACACACTTTGTTTGCTGACTCACTGCATTCTCTTCAAAAAAGAGTGCTGTCCATCCTGCTGTCATCTTCGCTTTTTCCACTGACCAGACACAAAACACACACTCCGGAAACCCTCTGGAAATCCTGGGTGACTGCATCTACAGTCAGCCCTTACCTCACCTGAGAGGCAGCGCGTTATTCCGAAAAGGCTGACTATCACACATCCTTTCTTTGATTTAGAGAGTGCTGGATTTCCTTGAGCACATCAGCAAAACATTAACAAGACTAAGAAAATGGAAAAAAGGTGGAAGTGAACAATGAAAAGAACTGAAAAAATAGTGGGAAAACTAACAGAAACAGAGGATGGCAGTGGATGGAATGGAGGTAGAAGAAAGGGATGCGGTATTCAGTAAGCGCAGGTCAATACCAGGCAGTGCGCTGGGCTTTACTGTCACAGCGTGCCTTTCACCATTTGTTTCCCATAAAGGCCACATGGAAACGTTTAGCTGTCTTAAAGCAGATCGGCGCACGTTGTCTTGGGCCTGTAACATTTGCTACTTGTTTTCCAGGTCCGTCCTAATAAAGTTTTCTGAAAAATACAAGCAGCTGCAATAAATAATATTAATGACAATAACATAAACTGAACCACAATATAAAATAAAAACAACGCGCGAGCTGATGGGAGATTCCAAACAAAAGGTTTGACATATGAGTGATGGGAAATGTCAGTCTCCCTGAGCCCACGTGTGTTTATGAGAGAGAGAAAGGAGAGCTGGAGAAAAAAAACATAAAGATAAAAATAGCATCTTCGAAGCAGTTCCTCATGCCTCGGAGAGAGTCTTCAAGTGCCTCAACAACAACTTCTTTTTTTTCTCCTTGTGTTTTCATTCTGCGACAACATCTGCAGTCTTGCAAAGGGAATAGAAATCACAGATGCACGGGTTATGAGGAGTGAAGTCATAACGGAGCATTGGTTTGTAGTCCTCATACTTTCTTGGTTAATGGGTAAAACTGTGAAAACAATCTACACAAACCCCCTCACTAGACATATTGGTGGAACGTTAAGTGGTGGGAGACAGAATATGGCCTTTTTGCGTGTTTGGACAAGGTCCTTCTAGTGTGCATTAACACCTTTTTTGGAGTACAGTGGTTGTAATAAAGTCCTCCTCACATTGGCCTCCGTGTACAGTATGTGTGCATACATGTGTGCCTGTCCAGCCAAATTCCTTCGACCATATGGCAGAGTAATACAGGTTTTCACAAATACACAAACCCAGCTGTCCATCCATCCCCCAGGTACACGGCTCTAATGCTGCCAAGTCATTTACATTGAGCTTCTGCACAAAAACTATTTCCTATCCGTTTTCCATCCAACATCCACATCAGACACCTACAGGGTGCATAGATATGTGCGTGTAATGTTTTGAGAGCTCGCCTAATGGACCGCCAGGCTTACTTGCGCGTTCATGGCCATCACGGTTCTTCCACTTTCCACTCTATCCTTTAAAGTGAGCAGTACCCCAGACATGAGTGGGCAGAGGCTTAAGACAATAAATAATATTGAGAAATCCCTTCCTAATACATCTTCCCTGGGGTTATAAAGTACAAAGACCGCATGTTGTCATCGTTTTTCTAATCTCCAGCCAAATCAAAGCTAGTCCACATATTGGCAGAGGCCACTCTGCTCAAGTATGTCTGCTCTTCCCATATTCATAATCTGAAAATTAACTTTTTTATTTATATTTTCTGGCAGCTTTAGTCTTCAGTCCCACAAATGAGGGAATGTATTTCCCCCACTATACCCATCTTTGGCCAAAAAATGCTAAATGTACATAACTTGGGAACACTGGGAACGATGCTGGCTGCAGCTGAGGAACGTAATGTACAGAGCAACCTCTGGTGGCTTTTTGGAGAATTTTATTTCAAGAGTCGGAAAATGAAAACTGTAAAAGCAGAAATGGGAACATGTAATAGCAGTTATAAAATAGGATGTGTAAGGTTTCCAGCTTTTAATAGCTGACAGATTTCTCCAAAAGAAAATCCCTATCTTACAATCTCATCCTCTAAGTGCTTTCAGCAGACTCGTGAGTTTGGTTCTAATGTTATTGTTCTGTTACAAAATAAAACTAAAAAGACAAAGAATAAGAAAAACATGGCTAATGTTCTAGTGGTATCCAGACCAGATTTTTGCTCCTAAAGAAAGACCAGGGATGATTTGTGTATGTATGTGTGTATGTGTGTGTGTGTATGGCCACCCCAGTTATTCACGAGGTGTGCAGTGGGTCTAAATGAGAGGTTGTTTTCTACTTCTGGGTGATGTAAAGCCATTTACAGGTGTCACAGCCAGAATCAAGAGCTGGTGAGTTTTAGTAAGGCAGCCTGTCCTTCTCTGCACACACAAATACAGGCACACAGATTTCTTACATGCTTCCTGAACAAACATAAGAGAAGCATTAGGACTGTTATTGTTTGCCTTTGCACAGCGGCTGCGGTACTCCAAAGGAAAAACCCTCCCACAGTACACTGAAGCAGAACCAACAAGGTGGTACAGGGGACACAGTATTTGTGTGTGTATGCGTGTTCATGTTTTTATATCCCAATGGGGACTATGACCTGAATGCAAACTAACCGATGGGACTGGCGGGACGAACATTGGGGTCCCCTCAAGGAGACTGGTTTTTGAGGGTTAAGCCTTGCTTTTAGGGTTCAGGTTACAATTGGGATACTGTTAGGATTAGCGTAAGGGGTTAAGGTTAGGCATGTAGTTATGATTGCAAAGGTGAGGGTAAGGGGCTAGGGAATGCCTTATGTCAAAGACATGTTCCCACAGGGATTGAGGAACAAACATGTTTGTGTGTGCGCACGTAGGATATGTGACTAGTTAAAACCGTTCCAGGTCGGCCAACAGGTATGCTATAAATTTTTTAGTCTCTCCACGCACCACAAACACATAACATATTAAATATCCTGCTTTTATTTGACATATTCATCTACATAAATTAACATGCCATATAATTGGCAGCAATATAGAGTGTGATTTCTTAAAAAAAAAAAAAAGGAAAACAAACAAGACAAACATAAAAATATCACAATGTAACACTTTCCAGCCTTGCACCCAAAACAAAATTTAAAAAAAAAATCTGTGCATGGCCAAATGACAAGACATTCTTTTGAAAAGCAGGACAGATATCTGATGAAGAAAAGGCAACTGTCCACAAGGGATGGTGACAGAGGGACAGATAAGTGGTCTGAGGCTTCTCCTCAACAGCAACAGCTGTCATTTAAAGCTGACCATAAATCAGTGCCATGGATTTTTCTTTTACCCATCAGATATTCAAAGAAGCAGGGCCATGTTATAAGCTTGCGTTGTTGTGTTTCAATAGTGTAGAGTGTTTGTTTGTTGTCTGGGATTCTCAATTGTCTCAACTAATTCCTAGCACGTCTTCTCCTTACAACACAGATAGAAAAAAATAGGATCCGAAGTTACTAGAAATAATTTTGAGATTGAGATATGCCACTCAATTTTATGTGCTGAGCTCATTCATCCTTTCAGTCCGGATGTGAAGGTGTTTCTTGCATGACTCAGTCCCCAAATGAGACACAAGGAGCAGAGGGATGGATCTTTTTACTCATCTCCTGCTGGGAGATTTTCTTCGATCCTCTTGATAAACTTCATACGTATTTCTGTCACATTGTCCCCCCGCAGAGTGTCCTGAGCAAATCTCACATCCACAGCCATCTGGACCTAAATCATAAACATCATCAGTTATATTTCCATGTGTTTTTCTCTTGAAATGTTCCACAAAGTTGCACCAGAAATGACAATTTACCTAATGCATATTTTCATATAGAGTATGGTCTTTTTATTTTATTAGTATACATATATTTTAGCACTATCTTCTATAATATTAAATCTTCTACATATTCAAAATACTGACCCTTACACTGGACCCTTACTCTTTAATCTCGTCCTTAAAATGGATGTGTAACGTGCAACTCTTCATTCATACTGTGGAGTCTTGGCCTTACCATTTCCAGGGCTCCTCTGAGGACCCCACACAGCAGGTTGGAGTAGACCAGCGTGCTGTGGTTATCCGGCAGCTCCACAAAGTCTACCAACGGGTTGTTCTCAAGGATGAGGGAGAATTCATCCCCTGCCGGGCTCCAGTTGGTCACACTGGGGGTGACTCCCAGGTACATCTTGAATGCAACCTAACAACAACCACAACACAAAAAGCGGTGCAGGATTACCCAGCTGTCAACAGTGATATTCGACTTCACTTTCATTTAGCTGAGGCAGGTTCAGTTTTTACATCGGTGACACTTGTGGCAGTAGGGTTTTCAGTTACTTTGCTACTTTTTCTTTCCAGAAACACATAACATACACAAAGATTGTCCCTAACATTTGACACACATTCACCCCATTCACACACTGATGCCAACTGCTTAACAGAAACAGAAATTAATAATTAATTCATACACATTCACACACTGACAAAACAGCCATCTGGAGTAATTTGGGTTTCAGTGTCTTGCCCAAGGACACCTCGTGCAGAAGACATACAGACTGGGGGAGCCGGGGATCGAGCTACAGACCATATGATTAGTAGAAGAGCGACAGCTGATTGTGTCAGCTGATTGCTGGGTTTTATGGTGTATTTGTAGTTCCAAAAAACTTGTGTTGCCAACAGGGTAGTTGCAGAGTTCCCTCTGGTGGACAAACAATACAATAACAACACTCATAACACAATCTAAGGATCTGTCTTTCGTCTCTTTTTAAATCGTCATTTATCAGCTGTTATAAACACTGACACCAATTTATCTGCAATTAACTCATATCGGCCGATAATATCAGCACTCCCATTTTTTTGGTCGGACTGTAATATTTAGCATTACAATTCATCATTTACTGCAAGCAACTAAACTATCATGATCTTTCTCTGAGATCAGTGTTACTTTGGGCTCAGGAGACACCTGCTTACAGAACTGTCTTTTCCACATTTTAACAGAAAAATGTGATTATTTTATGTCTTGGCGGATATATATATATATATATATATATATA
>JAPMOB010076941.1:0-15860 GCA_029875015.1 Lepomis gibbosus | reverse complement strand
CGGGAGATGCGTTGCTCTGTGTGTGAGCTGGTGTATTTACTAGCAGTAGTTTACACAGGGCTCTCTAATCTTTCCTTCCCTGTGTGTGTTTGTGCGTCTGTCAATGTTCCTGCTCATTCAAGACTCAGCTGGTCGGAGCAGGTGCAAGCTAGTGACTCAAACACGTGCATGCTGCCGGTCCTTCTAATACGCCTTTGTGTGGCCCAAACCTCATACCATCCAGTCCTTTCTATAAACATATGCAGCCTCCATGTATTTGTCCAACAGACACACACACAAACACATAGACATACTATACTCTCAATGAAACACCCACACACTCACACACATTTGCTCAGTGGAAGCCTCACAACCAGACAGTAGATTTTATTATGTAATGATTGGTGTGGTGATGGTGTTGGAAAACTTTACATTTGCTTATGCAACCCCAGATCATAGGGAGTTTTTTTTTTAGAAGAGACATACTATAATCACATCAATTTTTAATGTTGCTGGGAAACTGCTTGCTTTTAATACTTTAGTTTTGTTTTACAATTCATTTTCTGTTTGCCCTGCACATAATTCATTTCCCAACTTTTATGGCTCTCTTGTGCTATCATAATTCTTCTCACATCGCTTTTAATTGGTTATTGTTCTTAGAGGTCTGGCAGGGATCAGGGGTTAGATGTCTAGTAGTATTACAGTATGTACAGTAGTTGCTGCTGGAGGTAGATTACAGTTGCAGCGGACTAACATAAATAAGGAAGGATAAAGAGCAGCCGTTATGATAACGTCACTAATGCAGCCGTAGCCCTTATATAAGCCCACTGTTTGAACACTACACACAGGCACTACCATGTAACCTACACTAGGACATACTGTACAGCGTATAGACCACTGCTCACACTGCCTAGGGCTGGAGGTGGCTTTGTGGGAGCTTTAAATGCATTATTCCACAGATTTAGTATCTGTATGTGCGCACTTGTTAGTGTATTCACGGTTTCTCGGTTTGTGTACTCTTGCGTACATTACAGTACCATGAAAATAAGAGCGCGGAGGCCTGTTTTTCATCCCCATCATCTGTCACTGATCAGGAGAGAGAAACAGAGAGCCGATGTTGTGATCCCGGGATCGTGCTCTTCGACCGAAGTCTGATGGAGGATCTCCCACTAATCCCTTAATATCACTCGTCCCACTGAGATACTGCCACCATCGCCATGGTGATACTGAGATGGCCTGGATGTGTAGTAGTGGAACGAGGAGGGAGGGAGGGAGAGAGGGAGGGGGTGGTGTGTTGCTGCACAGAAACATAGAAATCCTCCTTTGTAGAACATACATACAATCACTGAAGAAGTATCTCAAGGCGGGAAATGCAGGCATTGAAAGTCACCAGGCATCAGGGCATGAGGAGGAATCTTGAGTGGACGACCCGTTTGGATGGTTGGTTGGCTTTAAATCTGTGCAGAGAGGCAGCTAATGCAAAGGAATCCTCTGATTTGGGATTTTAAAGCAGCCAAAGTCAAACAGATCAGACAGATGTCAACAGACAGCAAGTTCATCTTCATACAGTATTGTGGTCACATCTGTTTCCTGGCTCAGTGTGCCAATTCTTAAAGCCCCACTGCTATATCTTATGCAGTTGATAACTTTGTGAGGCTAACAGATACCTCAATTCTAGTGTGTGTAACATCATATGGCATCTACAGCAATATTTCAGCAAAGTGATGGGCGTAACCTGTTTGCAGTGAGGTGATATCAGATTCCCCCCGTGGTTGTCTGCCTGTGTACACTGTATAGTTAAGCAAGCCAATAGTGACACGCTTTAGCGATGAATTGGACAGGAAGGAGTAGAGCAGGCCAGGCCAACAATAGGCACGGTATCTATTACCTCTCTATTGTTAGCCATGGCCGGGCTATTATTATAGCTCAGAGTGAAACGCAGACAGCTGACTGCAGTTTTAGTACAGCCCACCTACTGCTCCCAACCAGGAACAACAACATCACAGAGAGGTTTTTGTATGTGTTTGGGGATGGCACTTGGGGAGTAGGTATTAGAGTCTGATCATGATCACCTCTAATTCCAATAAAGTCATATTTAATAATAATAAGGTTTATAATAATCAAACCTGAGATGTTCCAGTTACAAGATAGTCCATCACCAAAGATGTCAGAAGGAACGGCTGAATCTAGGCTTTTGCTGACTATGAGACTGGAAATAATATGGCAATAGCAAGACTGGACAGAATTGGTGCTCGAGGAGCGGTTTGATGCTTCACCATGTAAAGCAAAGGGTTAGAAGAGGGCATGGAGACATTCAGCTCTATCTGTCTGGCTATTGGAGCTAGAGACTAAGCTAACGCAGAGGGCGGTGACCTAGCCGTGGTGGGGTTAGAGCTGAGTTTTCTAGAGTATTCCCAGTGGAGCTGTTGAGCTGTGTGTGGGAGGGGTTGTGACGTTAGCATGGGACAATGTCAGCTGCCATGAAAGTGCTGATCACAGCCAGAATAAAATGTATCTGTGTCAGGATGAATAAAGTGGGCTGACAGGAGAAGCAACCGAGCATTCACATACAAAGGAAGACACGCCGGTACACGCACCATTACCTGAGCAAACAAGCACATATGTGCATGAACACAAGCATGGTGTGTCACTACCTCAGACTAAATGTTGCTCATATTGTTGATACGTTTCCACTGTACAATAAACTAGCTGTATTAAAATGAATATTGTACATGTGTTTCCTGTAAGCCTTGCATGGAAATACACTTGTGAATGTGTGGGCTGCTGGGTGATTAGCTGACTCTTTGCCACTTGGAAATCTCGCAGGAGGGGAGATATGGAGCAGCTCAATTGAATCCTGGCAGGTAATCTAAGGAAACAGATGGATTTTAGTTATATTTGGCAGCAGATTAGCCACTTCCCGTTGCTCAGAAAATCTGCTGTTGCCAAGTGTTGTTTGACAATCTGAATATTAGTCCTTGGTCAGGAGGTCTGGCTTGTGCGCTGTTAGATTGCCTATTCTGATGAGTGTGCCCCTCGGATTCAATCCTATCTGTGCTTTCTAAGGCCCAGCTGTGGTAGCTGGCCAACCCCTCCACACCGAGGTGCTTGCCCTCTCGCCTTCCCTCCTGCCCTGCCTATCGCGCTGTGCCAGCGCCCCGTGCCAGAGGAAGTTATCAGCGCTCTATCCCCTGCCCCTAATCCTCTCTGTGGTGGAGAGAAAGTGTTAAGTAGCACTTCTTCTGGCATTTATTGGAGAGGTAGAATGAACAGGTGTCTAAAAACCTAATCGTCTGTCTTTAAATGAGCTGCTATTTTCAGTGCAAACTCCTTTTTTAAGAGATTTGCAGGCATTGGACGGTAGAGGGGGTACAATGGGAGACTTCTGTTTATGTATCTGGGATAATGCTGATGCTGTGCATGTGGGTTTTCTTTATGTGGCTGGGCAGAGTACAGCAAAACATTCTTAAGGGGCTTTGGGTTGAATATAATGTATTTGGAGTTTCTCATGGATAGTAATTAATTTTTCTTCCTACTAACTTTTCAGCACCTCCTTATTCAGTGTTATTTACAGATGTTGCACATTTCTTTACATATGTGCACACTATAGGCATTATAACACAGTATATACTACATGTTTTTCTTTGGTTTGATTTTGTCCTCCCAAAAAGAAACCAAATCCAAAGCAAAAGACACATATTCAATCCCAAATGGGACCCTTACATGCCCCCCCCCCCAAAAAAAAATAGAATCAATTAAAACTAACTGGAAAAAGTAACACAAACAAGGTGTTGAGGCATGACTAAGAAAAAACACAACATTTCATAAAACTAATTTCCTTCCTGGTTCTGGCCTTCCCTAAACCAAAATAGCAATCAAAACTTCTACATTACAAACCAAAGTGACAGTTGACACGCAGATTTGATTATATTAGATATTACTCTATATGGAAGTATGACATTTTTACTAAAATACTAAACACATTCACGCATCTCTTCTTGTTCCATTTCTTTTATTACAAGGTTTTTACACCTGCTTTTAAAATGGTATCCCTGGTGTTAAACCTATGCTGGTCTCTGGCACGCGCGAACATCTGGTGCCTCGCCATTAAGCCATTTATACACCTGACCTAGCAGTAGCAGTAAGCATTTTATTGATTTAGTGTCATGTACTTAAATAAGTGCTTTTATTGTAATTAGAAAATGTAACATATCACTTTATTTTGTACAAATTGTAAGCGAGCCTATTGTTGCTTAAAAACATGGTAACGGAAATGACATGCACGGCCCATTTTTTTTCTATTTAAAGAATTATTACAGCCAAGGCAAGAACAGAATTCAGCAGTGTCACAGCCTCGAGTGAGAGATTTCCTTGTAGGTCACTTGCCTCTGAGTGAGTTCAGACAGACATTAACCTCATCTCCTGGCAGTACTGAATGGCTGTGATGGTGTTAATGATGTATGTAGTTGGTATTTACCCACTGAGCCAGATTACTTCCTTATGATCCAATTATCACTCGGTCTGTAGTGGACTCAGAGGGCCTGCAGGGTCACTGCTTAGCAATAAGATCCTCTATCACAGATTTTCTACTTAAGTGTTGATGCCAAGACGAGGCAGCATCTCGGGGGATATTTAGCTGTTGAGGTGGAAGCATGTTTTCTTCTTTCAGGTAATCATCAGTGAAAAGTCACACTTTCCCAAGTAGAACGCGTCTTCTGTACATTTGACCATATCCCTTCTTCTCATAGCTGTTCCACCAACATCTGGCCGACTTCTGAGAAGAAAATAGAAAAGTGCTGAGCAGCAGTTTGCTTAAAGACAGGATTACAGGGAAAGAGACCTTAGAGTGTCTGGCTGGGCATGCCCGGCACACTTTGGCCAGGGGAGGTGGTGTAATTGCAAAGTAAGTACGCCTTGGGTGGCATGTGTGGAAGCTCAGTACAGTGTGACAGAGAATACTGTGTGCGGGTCAGCTGTTAGTGCCTAAAACGAACAGATTGTCATTGTTGATCTAAAGCCAGCTACTTGATGGATACGAATTCGTGTCATTTTTGACATTGATTAAATGATGATAAAGCAGGTTGTGCAAGTAAAATGTAGTGTCCCACTGCCACCTGCATCATGTTCCTGCACTGGCACCTGACAGTCTTTTCCTGGTTAGGAATACCATAGTTTAAAAGATAAGCCTGTCGATGTCTATTCCTCCATGCCATAGAGCTCCATTGTTGTCCAAAACTATTAAAAGCCCACGAATGAGCCACATTGTTGCAGTGAGTGACATGTTCGTGCACACTGTAGTGTTTTTTGAGGGCTTTAAATAGCGAAATGTGTATCAATTTGTGGCTGAAAATAGTCCCCGGCACTATTGCACAATTATACAGAGAACACATTGTTGGTCTTGGTCCTTTTGTGTGATTTCTTCACAGTAAGAAAAAACATTTCGCACACACACAGATACATTTAAATAGATAACTAAAGTATAAATAAAGTATCATTAGCTAAGAAATGTATTCGCTAACTAGCAGAGATGTGTGGCAGCTAGTGTAAGCTGTGTTGTCATGTCAGTAGAGCTGAAGGTTGTCCAGCTAAGCGTTTTCAAGCCATATCACTTCTTAAACTTGCGTAGAACTATTTTTAATGAAGTCGGCATGTCGAACATGTTAGCAAACCGTTTACACATCCAGCAGACAGAAAAACATAAGCATTCTTTTGGAGTCATGTCCACCTGGTGAATGTCAGTCCAAAAGCCACTCCATATGGCTCTGTTTTGGCTCTCCACCATCTCCTGAGGGAAATGTCTGGCTTTTTAGCTGCGAAATGCTCCTCTATGTTCACCAGCTAGTCATTCAATTTCTCAGTCTGTCTGTTTGATGCCGGGCAGATAGTGTGCAGTGGGTTTTTTTGTTGCTGAAAACAGCTTCCTGCTGCTGATGGTAAAGCGTTGATGAGAGCGGTGAGATTGTACCAAAACAGTAAAGTAAGAACTGTACGCCTCTGTACAGATCAGAGGGGAACTGCAGAGTTGATCAAATGTTTCTTTAGATGTGCAGTGACATTCATGTTCGCCAAAGCTTCCGTAATTTGTTAGTTGATTTGACGATCAGTCAAATCATATGTTTTGACTACAATATCAATGAATGATTAGGTCCTCTGTGCCAGGCCTTCACTTGGCAGCTGGGTTCTATGACTCTTAAGTGTGCAAGCCTCTGTTTCTGCTGCCCATCAGAAGTTGTTAGATGCACATTAGCTGTTGCTGGACCTGCTGTGGCGCATTTGACATGTTGCCAGCCTTGTTCTGGGTGTGGGGGAATGTGATGATTCAGGGCTCGTTGTATAGCTGTCACATCAGTGCATTTGCCTTAACACAACTGTGGCAAAGGAGTAGCAGTTTATGGTTGAAAGAGAGACAGTTTAGAGGGAAGTTATGCTTTAAGACTTTTGGTGTCTCTCCTCCTGTCCTCCTCCCCTCCCACCCCATCCCCTCCCTCTCGGCTTATTAGCAGAGATATCTTCAGAGGGCTCAGATTAATTAAATCTCAGGGATCTTACTAAAATGTTCAGGTCCTCGTGGCAGCCCGCTGTGTAATTGTCCTGCTGTCTTTACAGAAGGAGCGGCATCAATCCAGCTCTCCGAAGGATCTCACTCCCATCTGACTTGAATGAAAATCCTCAATAAGAGAGTTGCTGACTTGTTTGCACTTGTGTTTCAAGTAATTTCTTAAAGGGACAATGCATGTGCTTCAAGTAGACTTTTCAAAAGTCCAGAACATGTTCCATTCCTCTCATTTCCTGTTGATGATGTTTGTTTTTAGTTTTATGTGGCTATTGCTGGTCACGCTACACAGTTTTTGTGGGATTGCTGGTGCTATTGCTTCGTGCATCAACTCCTGTACAAATGAGACTGTACAAGTTCGTGGCAGGTGGCTATGAAAAGCTTTCACAAACTGCTTTCAGCTATTCTTGTGCTCTAATGTTTATAATAAAAAATTAACAATAAAGACTGAGAAAAGCCTCAGACTGCGACATTAAAGCCTGTTTTTACACGTGCTTTTAATCAGTTACTTCGAGGATCGCCGTCTTATGTCTGCAACTAAAGATTTTTGTGTGAATTGATTAGTCTATAAAATGTCAGAAATTTTTAAAAAATTACCATTCCAATGAACATTTTGTCTGACCAAAATTCCAAATTCCAAACAATTCAATTCAATTCAGCACAAAATATTCACATTCAATAAGATGGTACCAGCAAATGCTTGGCATTTTTGCTTGAAAACTTGACTTCAGCGATTAATCATCAAAATGTGCATCCAGTCAGCTAGTTAGTTTTATTTGTAGATAACTAGAATGACATTCAGCAGGGCTTTGGATGACTACAATAGCAAGCAGCTACTGAGCATTACTTTTAAACTCCTCACACTTTCAGGAAAAATAGTTTGGCTCCATTTATTTTATTTCCCCTATCTCTATTCTTCTATCGGTTGCTATTTTCTGTTACTTTTCAAAATTCAGCACACAGTAGCACAGAAATATTATTGAAATGGCTTAAAGAACTTACAGAACTCCAGGGTTTATGCAGCTCATCTGTCCACTAGAGAGCAGTGTAGCGTCAGTCATTGTGAGACCTTGCTGCCTCTTTATGCACAGTCAGTGAAGCAGAGAAGGTTGAAACCCAAATACAGAACAAAAATACAACAGAGACTAAAAATAACAGCAGCATGTGACTGATTAAAACTGCCACTCTGACACAAAAAAATAGAGAATTGTATATTGAGACCTGGAGATGCTCTAACCTTTTCCTAACTCTGTACCAGTGTGCGTCTCCCATTTTGTGTGTGTTGGGTGGGGGGTCATGAGATGCAAAGTGCAGGTTAAAGAGATGGAAAACAGAGACTGTATCTGCCCTGCAGGCCTCCTCAGCAACCAGGATACTCAGTACGTCACTTGTGACATTTTACACTCACTCATTTTACTGCCCATGTCAAATAATACACTATGCACTCACACTCACACATGCACACGTATGAATACACACATGGACATGGGTGCGGACACACACACACACACACACGGATGCACTGACAGATACTCACACACACACTCTGTCAGGCAGCTGTCCAGGCAGGCAGGCAGGCAGGCTGGCTCGATCAGATAAATATGAGGCTTGTAATGCGACTGCAGAGACGGGGCTGATGGGATCAATAAAGAACGGCACTGCAGGTCACCGGGAGAACACAGCGAGAGGATAAATATGGACTGGCTCATTGGAAAACAGAACAGCGAGACTGATGGGTACACAAGACTATATCTTCTCTCGTGTGTTCTCTCACCCATCTGACACAGATCAGACAGACAGATTTCTCACCCTGGTGTGCTGTAGCTCTAGCTCAAGTAGACTGTTGGGAGGCTTCAGTGCTGTTTTTTGACTGCATGAAAGTTTATAACCTTAGTATTTGTTTGGGTGTGAGTTGAATGGCATCCACTTAGTGTGCACACTGGAATTAATCAGAAGTAGTGGATTTGGACCTGACGGAATATTGTTTTCATTTGTTTCATTTTCCGATAGATTTTGTGAATGAATTCTTCATTATCAGGCGCCTGTTAGCTGTGAGCTGTTTCTAGTGGAGCATTTTACGATCACGTGGTCTGAAAGCTTTCAGGGGCTTTTTAGTTCCAGCAACAATAGTGGTCTTGAGGGAAGATAGAATATTTTTACTTTAATTTGTTGCTTTCGGCTTCTCAAGAGGAAACTTTGCTGCCTTTTTGTGTTTTATAATTTTGTGATTTGAATATTGTTTTGGGCTGGACAACACTGGCAAAATGAGACCCTGATGTGCCTTTTTCACTACTTTCTTAACAATTAACTATTTGATTAATTAAAATAAATTAATAGATTAACCAATAATGAACCCCGCGACCCGACCCCGGATAAGCGGATGAAGATGGATGGATAGAACCAATGGTGAAAATAATCAGTAGTTGCAAATTTATGTTTGATTTAATTCATTTAAATCATAAATGAATTAGCACTTAATTTTTTCTATTAATATATTTATTTTGTTGGGTAAAAGGGACTGAAAAAAGATTGTACTTAATTTACTCATGCATATTTGTTGAAAAATTATTTTATATATAATTGTTTTTTTATGTTCTACCTCAGATTTGTTAAGTGATCCACTGTTTGGCATCAAGTGTTTGTCGTGTTCTGACCATAAAAAATAGTTTAAAACCACAATTAATCATCTGGTTTCTTCAACTTTTACTCAGGAGCATATAGAATTCTCATACAGAATGAGTTGTCAGCCAAAATGTTGCAGTCTCGGTCAAAATCCAATTAACACATTACATTTCACACAGCTATTTAAAGCTGACTATGCACTTTATGTAAGTGGTGATGAAGTTCTGATGTGTGATTCTCAGCTGCAACGTGTCTCTGTTCTGCTTATGGTGAGAACCAGGAGAGAGCGGCTAAACTGGCAGCCTCAGCGTTAGATGGTATACAGATGCCAGACAGTCATGTGGTGGTTGTGCTGTCTTGGTTATTCTGGGTACACCTATTTCAACTTCTAAAGACAATTCCACAGGATTGTGTGTAAAACTCTGCATGTTTAGTGACACTGTATATGACGGCTGGAGTGCTTTAGTAGATCCTTGTTTAGTTTTGTAGCCAATGTGGACATTAGAAGAAAAGTCTACTTAACAGGTGTTGCTAGATGTTAAATGTTGTAAGAAACAGTCATAGCAATTAGTCCCTTTCTGGCCTTTTACTTCTGATTTAGTAATCAACAACAGTACAAAATATAGTTAATGAATGAAATGTAAATGTTATACAGTATCACCTGACATTGTAAAAACAGTGGTGGATTGAATTTGATTTGTAGATAGAAATCTAGCGCCTGTTCATGCATCAGGCTATATAGTCTATTCCAAAATCTAGCCAACATATGATCAGGTGCATAATGTGTTTCTAATAATGTTTTTCAATGACTTCATATTTATAATCTCCAACAGCAAGACAAAAGGTTTTAACTAGAACAATTTCTTCTGTTGAAAGTAGTTTCAATGATGAACAGTGAGATCTGCAGATTCTCCAGATTAACCAGGTCCTTGTCTGTGGAAAGGACATGTTGCTGTTTAAATGTTTCAATGTAGTTTTAAAAAAAATGCTTAGAACCAAACAAGTCAGAAAGGTAAAAAATATGTCTTCCCATAATTCAGGTGAACCAACGCTTTAACCCCAGTTTCAAACAAAAAAATGATGTTTACACGGGTTTTACTGAAGCTAGCTATTTAGCTGATGCATTAATGGCCATGTCGTCAGTCAAAATGCAATCTAATCAATGTTGCTCGGCTTGGTTGAACTTTACACAGAATGAGCTTCTGCTTCCTACCTCACCTTCTGATGCAACTCAGTGTGCAATTCAAGGCAGTGCTCAAATGCCACTCAGTTGCACTGCTACTGCATGCTGGTTACTCTCACAGTAACTTGTGCCGATGTGTGTCTGTATTTCAGCGAAGTGGGAAATAGTGTGTTCATGGTGATTGGGCCACTATTACTTAGGAATTTCTTGGGCTGAATAAAAGCTTGAAGTAGGGAAATGGACTGGTAAGCCAGGTGCCATAAAAAGTAATAGCTTGTCCATGCTAGTATATACAGTATGAGAGAGGGTGTTACTCACATGAAGCAAGTTGATACAAATCACTTACTTTATTTTATCTTTAAAGTCATTCTGAATGTTCATTTTTTCATCACCTCATTAACATTGTCATCAATGCATTATCATTTTCATCAGAGCATTATCTATAATATCCTGAATAATATTCATATTATAGTTGAAGTATAATTTATGTCATGTACATCTTTAGAGATATCAGTTGTGTCAGTATTTTGTGTCTTTTAGATTGTTTTCCCCATCTCTTTGTGTTCTGTATGCACTGAGCTGTGCACACCTTTTTTATTTTTTTTTTATATTTTAGGATCAAAGAAGAACCAAAGCCTCAGCCAGCACAGTAAGTAAACTGCATTTCCCAGAGTGCTCTAGGCTTTGACACTTCTTCCTGTCAGTCGGTGCTGTGTGCTTCATGTGGCTTTCTCCTCTTTGTCTGGGAGGAAAATGAAAGAAATGTCACTAATGTCATGGAAAGCTGCTGTGATTGCACAGTGGCATTTTATTTTTAGAAGCGTTGACTAAGTACCATTGACCCGATTGTTGAATGGTGTGCTGGACAGTAAACAGCCAACTTCCATGACATCAGTGACAATAGCTTTTCCTTTCTACCAGCTTTGTTATAGCTAGGCGCCCAAACCTTTCCCCCTTGTCCCTGGTCTCTTAACTGGCTGCCCATTCTCATCCAGTGTGTCATCTGCACTCTGACTGGCTTGTGCAGCCTCGTAACTCAATCACAAATGTGGACCAGATGCACCTGCCCTGCTCTACTGTACTGTAGCCGCATTCTGACCACCTGTAGGGCTAACCAGGCTGATAACCTGACCCCTACTGCACCATCAGGCTGGACTAAATGACACTCCTGTTACCCTCAGCTGAGCGTTTGATGCAGCTCTCATTTCCATTGGCTGTAGAGCTTTCCTGCTTCTTTTCTCCTTCCCTCTACTGTAAGTCTGTTTGTATCATCTTTCTTTCTTCTTCTGTCTCTCTCTGTATTTCTGACACTGTGTCTGGATGTCAATGTTCCACTAATCGCCGCTGTGCCCGTGTCCCGGCCTTCTCCTCTCTCTCTCTGCTCTGGTTGTAGTGAATGTCCCTGCTATTGTTCACTTCTTAGAATCTGGCCTGCCTCCTAAAAACCCCTTTCAGGACAGATTGTTTTCTCCCATGATGACTCATTGCGATGTTCCAGTCACACTTTGCTTATTTGAACAGGTGGTTTAGTGGGATCACTGAGCTGGTAAATAACGTCCTTCAGCCCCAGCAAAAGTCCCAAAATGACAAGGAGCCAGAGCCAGAAGCGTAAGTAATAGTACAGATCCCCTTTTTGATCTCCTCCCAGCAAGAACAAACATACAGTGGTGACCCCAGCAGCTGGATGCACAGTATGTTTGACCCTAGTGGACATTAGGCTATGTTACACAACTTCTCGGTGTGTTTGTTGAAGCATGTGAGGAGAAAGTGGGGGTGTGGGAGCGGTGTGACACGATGGATTCTACTTTTCTAAATGACATAATGGTATGGTTCACAACCTTCAAACTAAAGTATGTATCACAGTTATGATCAGGGCTATTCTTTTATTTGATGAAAAAAAGAGAATTTATCACATGTTAATTCTGCAATTCTGGTCTTTATTTGGTCTGTGATTTAAACACTCACAAGTATAGCTTTTCAGCTAATGTGAAATAAGGTATTGCTATTGATAGAATGAAGGCCTTTTACTGTTACTGGTAATTATATTTCAAGTCAATATAGGGCTTGTAAATGTTTAATGCAGATTGATTTCAATGTGGACAAACAGTATCATGGAGTTACAACAACCTGTGTCATCTAACTGTCTCACCGCCGCTAGTGACACTAAACTAACCATCTTACCAACTAAGCTAAACCTAACTGATGCAATATGGTCAGAGTTGGGTTGGTGGAAGTTGTTCCAAAAGATTTATCTACAAATTTAGTTCCTCTTAGCACTCAGAGTTTTATTTTATTGTCAACCAATCTAATTAGGGACTTACACCTGAATCCAGTTAACTCCCAGCTACGACAGACTGGTCTGTGGAGTAAATCAGTCTAAGACAAAATATAAATATAGACAAATATAAAGAATGATGAATTTTAAGCCTTAATAGTTATCAACCCATCCAATGGACCCTCAGAACTATACTTGTCTTTCAACTATAGCAGTCAATGGCATCTGCTGACAGCTGACATAAAAAGAGGGAAACCTGGCTCGCAATTTGTGGTTTACTAACAATGTGGTGGAGAGCAGAGACTCTTTGTAATCCCTTCAAATACATTTATTATTTATGTATATATATATATCAAAATGAATTAATTACTTTTTCTCCTGATGTAAATGCTTTGAGAATGAGTAGTTTAAAGCTGTAGCCCAGTCAGCCATGCGGTATAGGTTTAGTTTTTCAGAACACAAAGTGAATCAGTTAGTTAATTAATTATAAGATTTTAAGGAACAGAGCTGTACATGTATCACTTCCTATTTGCATCATTGTGCACTATATTTCTTTTCCACCATTCTATATGAGTGACCGAATTCATATTAAAATGTATGCACAATACTTTGTGTTCAAAATCTCATTACCTCTATAGAGTAAACTATCATGTGTTAATATTGGAAATAGGGAATGGTGAATGAGTAAACAAAAGTGGGATTTTTGGACACAGCCTAGAGATTTTTGTTGACAGCAGGAATTTTGACTTAATAATAAGAATAGTACAGGTGTAACTAAATATTTTGACGGTGGTATTTTCTTGCTTTAACAAGTCACAATATGTGCCATGAAAATGGTTTTCAAAGGAAGGCCAAAGGGTTGAAAGAGGCCAGTACACCAAAGACACTTTAGCTCCACTGACTCGAGTCAGTGGAGCTAAATTTTGTATGTTTTATAACACGCAAAGGTAGGTTGCTTTTTTTGTTACATTTCAGTTCTCTCATCAACCTAATTTACAGCAGCAGCAGAAGCAGCAGCAGAAAGCTGTGTTAAGAATCTCTGATAAACCCATTTTACGTCATGTACTCAGCACCAAACCTGCAGCTATCTTTGGGTAAATAGTAGAGCAGGTAGCCAGCTAAAGACCAAACCCAAGCAGAAGGAGAATGAATATTGGACTTACGATTTGTCAGGGGACCTCCAAATGTGTGGAAATTTTAAAATTGACAATTATTCCAACTTGTCAGGGGTGTGGGTTTGTCAGCTTGTTGTGGAGTTCTGCCTCTTCTAGGTAGCCAATAAATCAATTAAGGTAATGCTAGCTTTAAGTCAAGAGCTAGAAAACTTTGTTTTATATGATATGACTGCTTAAAACAAAAATACAACCTAAATTTCGTCATTTTAAGTTGTTTCAGAGTGGAGGCTTTGGAGAAAGGTACTGATGTTCCTTTTAATGGATGCCATGAACACACAGACATATGATGTGTTAAGTATGATAGAGGAGTTCAGCTCACAGTTTGTGGCATAAATAGATTTCAGAAGATGATATGTTGGGCTTGTCATATGTCTAAGAGAGCGTCTTAGGTTACCGGCTGTGTGTAGCTTGCTCTTGTGCGGCTCTGAGGTAAGAGAGCGCCGATATGGTAGCATGGACTGGGACAATGAGCCGAGTATGATTACTCGTCAGCAGTGTCACCTACATTTGACCGTGTTTGACCGAATAGGTAAACCCTCTGGAATGGGTGCTGTGTACCTGCTGCCTACTGCCACTTCAGTCTATTATTACTCTACATGTATTCTTTGTTCTGTTCTGTGTTGATTCTTGCTCCATGATATTTGTGTCCGGGTGCAGCTGAGGTTAAACACATTTAATGCAGACTACAGTCAAACTTGTAAAAGTCTCACCTCTGAAAATGGCAGCTTTGAAAATATTTTTATAGCTTCTTTTCAGCCCCAAAGAGGTGTGTGAATGTTAGACGAAGTGACCTAAAACAGAGGAAGGGAGAAGTAATCATTGGTTATCTTTAACAGTTCTTCTCAGTGACCTTGTCTGTCAATAGAGCAGTGGCCCTTAGTCCATGTAGCGGCCCAGGATCAGGTGCAGGTCTGTAAACATTTGAGTGTAAGGGGAGATTAAGTGAGAATAAAACATGATTGTTTGTAGCCTTATTTTCTTGATCCTCGGAGAGAGTGGTTTACCTCTTGTATCACAGTCTTCATCACTCTGTTATCAGGCCCTCTGTCAGTAAATGAGATTTGATGGGATCTGTTAAACAAGGCTACATACTAATCTCTGCTTGGTAAACACACAAAGGCTGCGACACAATTAGCCCTTTAATCCCTCAGTGGGTACAACAAGGGGCATGCCAATGGCACTCTATCTAATGTTTAGATGGCACAGAGACTCTCTCTCTCTCTCTCACACACACACACACACACACACAGATCGTCTTCAGGTGGTGTGTGCCATTACATTTGGTCTCTAAAGGTTTGGTTGTGGGTAAAGGAAGCACGTTTATCTCAAACGCAGAGCTGTATGTGGTAAAAGGATAGCGCTGCTCAATAATTCACAAGTGCTAATGAATGTTGCAGGGGATATGTGGGGCGAAACCAATTCTAATCGCCATATTATGAAGTCAGCCCAGTGTTTAGTTTCCAAGGAGACGCTCACTTGACATGTGTCATACAAAATGCATGCGAAGAGTCCGCACATGTTTTTTTTCAGTGGCCTCTCAGGACTTGTTAGGAGTTAAGGATCTACTGTATAAGATCAGCTGCCATCTATAGGACACAAACAGTAACACATTAGACAATGCACTGACGAATGCTTCATGGATGACCTACTGTGTGTGACCACTGACCCTCAATGCTTACCTGTAAGTAATACAATAGAGACATAATAATTGTGCGTATTGGCAATATTACCTTACTGTATGGTTCTAGGGTGTCTCACCTTATGGCTGTCCTGATATATGAGTCAATAAATGCAGGGGAACCTGAGAAAGTGAAGTTAAGTAATGTTCTTAAAATTGCAAAGCAAATTCGATACCCACACACCCTGTTTTGGGAGAGCTTCAGTATCAAAGGAGGAGCTCAGCTTTGTAGCTTCTGAGGTCATGGTGTCTGCTTTTGCTGCACACTGCACGAGGTTATATCACTTAGTCAAAGTGATAGTTGAGGCGTATTGTGCAAGTGTGATTTTGATGAGACCAGGACTGAACACATCAGGCTGGTGGCAATAATATATGTATGTGTATATATATATATA
>JAPMOB010076920.1:0-16281 GCA_029875015.1 Lepomis gibbosus | reverse complement strand
ACACACACACACACACACACACTCACACACACACACACACACACACACACACACACACACACACACACACACACACACACCTGACACCACATTTTACACAACGCTCAGCTATGCTTTATGCTCATACAGTGAATTTTTGCACATACTTGTTAATTATCCTGTATATTTTGCACTCTTTTTTCCATTAGTATTATAGTATTATTGTAATTTTTGTATACTTGTACATTTTTATATCTCTTTATATTTAATATATTTATATGTGTACTATAACCACCGTTTTATACCCAGACAAATTTCTCATATGTAAAAATATACTTTTCAAGAAACCTCATTTTGATACTGATTCTGATTTTCTTGACAACATGAACATCTGTACCAAATGTTGTGTTGTCAAGACACTTCACACGAAACTATAAAATGCAAACCTCATGGTGGCATGGTGCTGAAAAAAAAGTTACAGCATAACCAAAGTCATCATGATTCATCATCTGGAAACCATGAATGTCTGTATAAAATATTATGCCAATCCATCAAGTAGATGTTTTAGTGGATAGGTGAAAAGCTTGATATGCAAAAAAATGGATATGATTAGAATATGGGTTAAATCAACAGATGCGGACATTGTTGTAATATCCGAAACTTGGCTAACAAAATCAGTTATGAACAAAGATATTAACATGGATGAATACAATGTTTATCGAGCTGGTAGACCAAAGAAAGGTGGCGGTGTTGCTATTTATGTGAAATTGAAATTTCAAGTCAGGGTAGTTTTGTCTGTATCAATCTGCAAACAATTGTTATTTCTAGCAGTAAATGTAGATATTGTTAAGGGCTTCTGTATAACTGTTGTTGGTTGTTATAGACCTCTATCTGCCTTAAATTATGCGTTACAGTCTCTGATGCAATTTATGTCATGACTAAATTATAGCTAAATTATTTTAGCTGGTGATCTAAACTGGAATTGGCTTATGCCAGTATCTGAGGAATTTAAATATTGTTGTGATTAATCTCACACAGTTGATCAATTTACCCACTCATCCAAATCTCAAATACCCAGATAAGTCTGCTTTAATTGACTTGAATCTGACTACTGTTCCTCATAAACTTTCATCTATTGGTGTTTTTTAATATGAAATACTTAAGCAGTTTTGGGGGTAACACAAAGTTACAAAGCAACGCGTTACCTCACTCACCGTATTTCCCCCAGAGTTGTCGCTATATGCAAACAACAGTCTTTAACCCCAGCCTGCACATAGCTGAACTATAATGCTCATGTATAGTATATGTATATTTGAGTTCCAGCCACAGTGACACTAACAGGCTGTTTGGTTTTCCTTTGGTGAATGGTGAAATTATGCTGCCCTCCTGTTTGCCCATGAACACTTTGTGCATCATGGCCAAGAATTTGTCAAAATCAAAACTGTGTGTGAGGCACATTGTAGGATATTCATATGTATTGTATTTAAACTTCGGTGAAAATGAAGTGAACTTAATAGGAGAAAAAATAAATGCCAATTTGGCCTGAGCTGTGGAACATGACTAAATGTTGTCTTAAGTATTTCACCACCTTTGCTAAATAAGCACATGTAATTGTTTTACCATTTAGGAATTCAGAAATAACACCTTAGATGCTTTAAGGATTTTAAGGATGACCTCGCCCACAACCTGCATGGGGCATGGTAGTCAAACACTGCCTTTCCAAATTCTACATAAAAATGTGTGTGCCGTGTACAACATTTCATAGAGATTCAATGAACTTTGCAGGAAACATTTTTGAATTTCACAGAAAATAGCCTGAAGTCAAGTCAAACAAAATGTTTTCATTGTCGAAGAGTCGTTAAAGGCTCAACATAGTCAAAAGAACAAGGGTTATTCATTATTCCATCCCCCATTTCATTCATTATAATATGCCAAATGTAGTGGAAGAGGTCATTTAACTGTGTAGTATACAGGACAGTGACTATACTTAAATGGATATGCTAGATATAATTCCATTTTAGCACATTTCCATATTTACACTGGGGTTCATAAAGATAAGAGAACAGAAAACTCTTCACTTCTGTTGAAACCATGCTTCTTATTCCCTAAACTTCCTCCAGTCACAGATATTACGATACAGTAGTTAGTGGTGAAGGATCTCTCTCTGTTTTACATGCTCATGGTTTCAAGACCTGACATTCTTTTTTGTAATCGTGTCAAAACAACGGGAGGCTGGATGATTACATTAATTTTCACCGCACGATTTCTCTGTCGACATTCAAAAATTGACAGAACGTGCGGTGGACATTGTTTTGCTTTTCAGATTTCGAGCTTTCAGAAGTCGAAAAAGATGACTGTGGTAACAAAAGCACTGAAGTCATGGAGAAAAAGAGTCATGTCTGACTCTGTGGGTTAGCACTTACCCAGGGCAGGGGGCATAGCCTCTCTGATGTCAAAGTGTCTGTGCAACCCACTGTCTCATTATAAGTCAGAATAATTTGCCACCGCACCTCTGCAGATATTCTTCTGTGAACTGCAAACCTCAGAAAATGTAAAAAAATAAAATGTATTTCTTGTTGACATTGTTCAGGCTGTATTTATTAAGACATGTAACACTAAATTATGTTTTTAAAAGAAAACATTTGCTGAAATGCTGGAGAGCAATTAGAGTAGATTGGTTTGGAAGTAGATAAGTGTTTAAGGCAGTACTTCTAAATCCAAGCCCTCTAGGCCTAAAGGCCTGCTGGTTTTCACTCTGAACATGTAATCAGGAAGTGGTTACACCTGGGACGCCAGGTGAAGGCAATTACCTGCAATCAACTACCTGGCAGAATAGAGGCAAGCAGTGCTATGGGTCCTCAAGAGAGAGTAACAAATGGTTTTTACAGTGAAAATAGTGGTGCACTGAACATGCTGTAACAATGTTGTTAAGGTGTTTTATAATGTTTTCATATACTGAGTCATTTTTAGGAATACTCAGAAGGCATTAATGCATTCTGCTGTGCTGTTGCCTGTTTGAAAATGTTTTAAATCGATGCATTCCTCTGTTACAAAAGGATACAGAAGGGTACTCTACACTCTTCAAACCACATATAAGAAAGGTATGATCTGTGACAAGTGCAAACATTAAAGCTGACAATCATGGCCATACCATACATGAGAAAGTCATACAAACATGTTACATGTAGACTAAAATATCCTCACAAATAAAGATGTTTTGAAATAAGTAGGCGCCATTGTGCCAGCATGTGATGATCCATCTGTTCAGATGTGACAATACAACACAACGACCGTGAAATAACATGAAGAAACATATGCACATAACAACCAAGGCAAATTACGCTATATATTATTAAACTCAAGGTGTGAAATTCTTTTCTCTGGCATTGCTCCATTGCTTAACTAATTATCATGGCACATTAATTTTCTAAACCCCGAAGCCTTTGTTGAGTTTACCCAATGTGCAGAACGTGCATGTTTATTTCTGTAAAAATTAGGTGTATTACAAAACAAATTTAAGAGAAAGTAATTTGCTCTGAGCTGAGACAACATAGAGCCAACAGCTGCTGGGACGGCTTCATTTGTATTCTACAGATTGTATCAGAAATTTGGAAAAATGTTAATTGGAGACAATGTGTTAAGAGGGAGATATGGTCTGACATGTAGCCAACATAATAGTATTAAGGATGAATTATTACAATGCTGAGAGTGAAAACTGAATGCCATCCTCAATCCATAGAAACACATAATAGATGAAAAAGATAGCAGTGAATGCTAAACATTTGCTTGGACAAATATGCTGGAGTGCCTTTCGGCTGACACACTGAAATCAAAAGACACTGCTTCCCTGCATCCAACAGTGGACATGTTGACAAAGCCCTCATTTATTACAGATTCCCAGCCCGGCGAGCATGGCCCCAGCGTGACGCTGATTAGAAGGCTTGTACAAAATAAGCTTGAGAGCCCCATTTCACCACAAACCTATATTCATTTAGTTCTGCAGATTTATACATCCAGCTATCTAGGGACGAAAATCCAGCATGACATGAGAGGGTATTCTGCCCTTTTGGAAAGGGGGTTAATCTCTCTTTCTTTCATGAAGAAGCCTCAATCTTACAGTGACCAGCATGTCTCATATGATGCAGCGGCTGAAGCAATAAATTGAATTAAATAAACCCATTAGTTACAGCAGATACCTTCTCACCTTGGCCCATGATACACTTTCATGGTAAGTTGGTCCTTTATAAAGACCAGAGGACAGAGCTTAAGATTGTGATGGCAAAGTGACCTTGAGTCAGCAACCATGTCCTTTTTCATTACTCAGATCAATTAGGACAGTCTGTTTGCGGCACAGCACAGCCCCAGTGTGTTCTGCAGGTGTTTAAAAGCAATGTACGCTCATTCAAAAATCAATTCATACTTAGGATTCTGCCTCCTCCCGTCTTGTAGACATGAAACAAACTAGAGGTCGATTAGAGTAGAAAGCAACTATTTGGAAATTCACGATGGGCATACTTAAAATGCATGGAATGACTAACCAAGCGCAGTTCACATGAACTTCCTTGTGAAAAAATTGAAAAGAGAAAAGTCAAGGATCCTAATCCTGTAACAGACTCAGTGCAAACTGGTATGTTTTTTTTGAAAGTTTTGTCCCTGATAGACTCCTCAAAGAAAACTGATGCCATGTTTTATAGCTATAGTGATGGTGTTATTGCTTACAAACGTTAAAGGTTAAGTAAGGTTACAAATGAGAAAAAAAGAAACCATGTAATTTTCAAAGTAAAGGGTGAAATGCACCCCTAACTGACAGCAAAGTGTCTCATGCTCCAGTCCTATTTGCACATTTTTAAATTAAAGAGAGTCCAATTCCAGCACTAATAGCCAGACAGTCAACAGGAAGTAAACAGATGTGCAGTTCGTAAAATAAATAGACGCCATACTACATTGTGCAAGTAGAGAATATTACTATGAAATCAAACAGAAACAGGTAGTTTAGCATTTTGCAGCCCTGATTCACAGTTATAAACTCAACACATAAACAAGTGTTTCCAGTTAAAAAAAAACTTTAAACATATCACTTGTACAGTATTAGCTTGCCCCTTCCAAACAAGTAGCATAACACAAGCAAACCTCCCACTGAGTTGTCAGCGGTTCAGTTGCATTTTGGGTAATGTATGCCGCAGGTCTTGATAAGGACAAAAAATGTGTGGAATGAAAACGATGATCTCTCTGGTTCTGCTGCATTAGTTTTAATCATTTTGAATGAACTTTAACTAAGTCCAACAACTTAATGGAAGTGCCATGAGAAACTGTAGTAATAGTAGTAGTCTTCCTTTTTTAAGGTATGGGGAAGAAAACTACATGGTAAGATCACCCTAACGTTTAATGTTTTAGATTTACAGGTATAATCCGCAATGAGCTTGCACACAAAATCTAAAAATTTCAAGCATTTGAACAAACCACTGTTATTGTATCTCTGGTGAGTCCCTTATGAGCCTCTGGATCACTTAAATCTATGTATTCAGGTTTTGCTATATTGAGTTTTGATGCTATTCTGAGGCTTTTGATTGGTTCTCATGTTTGAATATGCAGCGCCACCTGTCTGCCTGTTAAATTGCCTCTCAAGCTGACTTTGGAAAATGGTTAACTTTTGAAACAAAAGTAATTAAAGGTTAAGTGTGCAACCAACTGTGTAGTCTTTAGCCTGGTTGACACACCTTTGAAATAGCCTTCAGAAAATGTGATTCCCCTAAATTTCCTCTGTCTGGAGATAATGTGGAAATGAAAATAAGTGTCCATATGATGGATGCGGATCAAAAACCGGAAACACACACACTGCAGCACATACTTTGTTGATTTGCTGAGGCAACCAAAGAACATAACGGCCAGTTTAAATTAGGTCTTGGCTCGTTAACACATTATTATCGCATTAATTAATTAATGTTGACTATTATTTTATCGCACATGAACACAGTTTTTATTTATATTATTTTGAAAGTCTGTTGCTCACTGACTCTGAATACACATACAGGAGGGGTGGGATCTGCCTGTAAATCATCCACCAAAACAAGCAGCGGAGGGAGGCTTTGGCAGACTACGTTGGATGCAGAGTGTGGGAGAAGTAGATAAACAAAAGCAAGACAAGCAATCAAATGCCACAGCGAAGAGGATAGCTACACAGTGCATACTGATTAGTATTGGGGAATATGTCAGTCTTAGGAACGTTCTTAAAATCATAACAGAGCTGCTTGGCCCTATGGGGTTGCTCTTTGCTCCGGTGATTAGACAAGGAGACAAGCGCTCCACAAGTAAACAGCAGGCGCTCTATGGATAGTAACCATGGCAACGGCGTCTGTGCATTGCACAGCTGTAGCCTTTTTAACTTAATTAAAAATTATGGACTGCATAACTTTACCTGGTAGGCCTTCATCTACTTTTGTGGGGATGCTCTGCAATGCGAATTCCGTCCTGCTGATGTCCTATTTAGTAAACAGTAATAGATCCTGTTTAGTCCTGGAAATTCTCCCAAACAGCGAGGCTCAAAAAATTCAAGACAATTCAAATTCAGCAGCTGGCAGGCGTGTGAGTGAGGCGAGCACATATCCTCACTCTAATAGGGACACTTGCTACTGAACATAAACTGTTTATGCTGCTCCATGATCAAAGAAAAATGTTTCTGCTGATGCTTGATGCTAATGGAGAAAAAAAACAACAAGAAGACAGATTTATATATGTTAACCTGTTGCTCAGAAGGTGCCTGTTATGATGTTGTGATTGTGGCTCTGGACTCTAACAAGTTAGATAAAAGGTTATGAATTATACTTTCCGCAAAAAAATAGTCATCAGAGGGGGTACGTGTGCCTCCCATTTTTTGTGACCGCGCGCAACACCGATCTACTGCGCATGTGTAGAACATGTCCGCCAAGCTAACTGCAGAAGGTTTGTCCGCTCCCGAGTATAATCAAGGCTTAAGGCAATTGCCACATAATGGTTCATTATGCAAGGTCTTTATACACCACTGAAAATATAGTTATGGATCTTATATTGCATATCTGTCAATAGATCTTCAGAAATATTACACACTGAAACTTTAAATGTAAGTTACATAACATTACATTACTTTGAAAAACTAATTGAAAATTTACAGCTACTACATAATACATTTTAAATAGTAGCTTGTAATCGGTAACCTATTAAATTCCCAAAGTAACCTTTCCAGCACTGACCAGTGATGTACAAACAACTACCAATCAAATTCTTATACAGAAAGAAAATTGATTATTATACTGTTTCTAAACATATTTCTAGATTGGTCATACATGAACATTGAGCAACAGGTAATATATTAACACACACACAAGAAGGATTTTGATTTTTGAAGTAAAATGTATCCAATGGGTGCTAGGGTTTAAGAAGGCCTGTCCGTTGAGAAGGTCTGTTGGTTGTTATATGAAAACTGACGTTATATGATAAATGATGTTTCAAATGATATGATTGTAACTGTGTTGTTTTAATTTTGAAACATATGTATACACAGTAAGTCACTTCAGAAAATACTTAGTGGCATACAGTATTTATATTTTGGTGTATGTAAACATGGTTTGTGAATGTTGACTTGGGATGGAAAAGAGAATGTGAAGACCCAAACTAAATTCTCCCCATTAGCTCTGGGCAGCAATAAAGCTCTATTATGAGCACTGTTTCAACTGAAAGTGTTACCAATTTTTCTCTTTGTCTGAATCACAATTCATTGTTGATTGTATTATGTGTGGTTGTGTAGTGCATTGTGCATGGAAGACAATAAATCACACATATCAAAAAGCCCCACAAGGTAAGAGTTGGCTCCATGGTTGAGAGCAGGTAACAACAACCTTACTAAAAAGGCAGAACACATCAACTCTCTCCTAAATCTCCAATGCCAATAATCCAAATTATCCAGGGAAAACAATCACTGCTTGATACAGCCATTAGCAATTAGCATAATCCCTAAAAGTATCCTTTTGCATTTCATTGACTTAATCCAAATCTCAATGGAGTTTGGCAAATGCCACAGCTGGTGTTAATGACATTGAACATACCAAACACACTGAGAATCATGTTGGCAAAGATGTTTCATCACTGAGTTATGAAATCAGGATTTTAGTGATTCAAGATTTCCTCTCCAAATTGTCAGTCGATCCAGCTCGGCAGCATCCCTACTGTATGTAAGAAGTGTTTTGAGTGCAGTTTACACATCTAATACTCAGCTCATAACATTGTTTCACACTGTGCTAAAATTATTCTAACGGAATACCCCATGGTGATTTGAGGGAAAGAAAGAGCATGAATAAGTAAACAACATAAAGCGATGAGAAACTTCAAAGGCGATGGGACAATCACAGCAAACAAGATCCTGGAAGCCAATGAATGTGTTTGTCTTTGTTTGTGACAGTGACTCAGGGGTGTAAACAGAGGAATTAGCTCGCACCTCCGGAGTCTCAACACATCACCCAGCCATAATTGAATTAAGTCTGTCAGGTTGTTGCTTAACTGTAGATGCCATGAAGAGCATGAGATGCATGTGTTTCCAAAGATCACGTCTATAGATGGTCCAAACTTTTTAATCCCTTCAACCCCTTGAAAAATGTAATGAAAAAGTTGATTGGTGAATCTGAATCTGAATCATGAATAATGGCTGAAATGGTATCTCTGGTTAGCAGCCAGCGTCAGATGCTGATTTCTGTGCTTCACAAAATGGCCAAGGTTTTCTTGAAAGCCATAGCTGCACATTGCTGCATATGTCTGCTGCATAATGGTCATATGATAATGCTGCCTATACTAGAGGGAGAAGCCAATATTTTCAACCCCCATCCCTCAGCATAAATACAACAGAAACACCTATCAGCTCATGGACACACATTTGAAACATACTCCCAGCAGCCCCTGTATCTTGGCTTCATGACCATTCCTGTCAGGGTTTTCCTTTTGACTGAACAAATGCATCAGCTTGTGTCATGAGACCACATCCCTCGCAGCCAATAAGGAGCATGAGCAGCGCAAGTGCTCCAGGAGATGTAGAAGGAAAATTGGAATCTTGACAAGTATGATTGACATACGTATTTGTCCCAAGGTAGTCTTATTTGCAGAGATTTCAAGACGTCTGTAAACCAGCATTCTGCCGAACAGAATCATTGTTCCTCCAGACTAGAAGCGCACCATGGCAATTCTGTTGCATGCAAATAATCTTTTGGGAGAGATGAATCCCTTTGAGCATAAAATGACTTCAGCTTATACTTTATTTTGGGTCCAAAATAAATAATTTAGCAGATGAAGCTATGTCTTTCATTTTCAGACAATCTGCCCATGTCGTGGAACAAAAACACAAGCCTAAGTCCTCCCTTCTATCCTAGCAGCAACAACAGAGAAGGCTGCTCTGAATTTTATCTCGCTCTTTTGATGGACACAAAAATAAAGT
Organism: Lepomis gibbosus; assembly: GCA_029875015.1. Classification (NCBI taxonomy): domain Eukaryota; kingdom Metazoa; phylum Chordata; class Actinopteri; order Centrarchiformes; family Centrarchidae; genus Lepomis; species Lepomis gibbosus. Next base: position 6,848 of record JAPMOB010076920.1, on the reverse strand, counting down.
GGATATGAGCCTTGATGGTGAACCATAACCCACGGCCACTTCATAGCAATGGAAGAGGGGGGAAAATGTGTATTAAATTCTAACCATAAGTAAAATAGACTTCCACTTGAAAGCATCGGAGTGTAGCTACAGCAGGGCAAGAGAAAGAGATGAATGTGTGTGAGAGAGAGGAGGAATGCACATGAATTCTGAACAGGACCAAAGGCAGGATGAAATTGGCTATACCCATTAACTGCTCAAGAGGGTTTTTTTCTCAATATGCAAAAATTGGAGCGGTATTACTTCTTCTATAATTCCCATGTTACAATACCGATTGGTAGAATAAGATCAAACCATCTGTAATCCTGGAATGGAATGAAAAAAGGAGCCTCTATTCAGCCAAAACAAAACACCCATTGATAGAAAAAACCTCCTGAAAGTTAATTCAACACTGTGCACTGTACAGTATGAGTTGATCCACCGTATTAGGGTATTTGCTGCAAAAAATATAAAACCTGAAGAATAGTGTTGTAGTGGTTGTACTAATTAGCTGTGGTGATATGTAGAGCTTCATGGATGTCCTTATTGAAATTCAAATCTGCGGTGTATTAGAAAAGTTTCACCTGAGAGTTCAGTAATTCAAAATCTGATGATGTTGATACCTTCTCATAAATCTGTGATGGTCCATCTGCAGAAAAAGGTATTCAACTGGAAAAGTGCTTCTAGTGCAACCCTGTCTTCTGCAAATTCCATTTATACGCCTAATTTGTAAAAGCAAATACATTTAGCAGGAAATGTATTTTGCTGCCTGAATAACATATTTTGATAAATAATGATGATTTTTTTTATTGAACATTAATAATCACTTGCTGATTTGGCAGTACCAAGACATATATATATGTATACAGATAGAGAGACAAACATAAAATAAAGTACATCAATTATAAGTTTATAAAATAAAATAAAGAATAGAATAAAACAGACGCAATACATGATACATGGTGTATATGAACTGACTAGTGCAATGTTGTCTCAAGCAAAGTAGCATAGCGGTATAACAATAAGGCCAGCTGGGATTAGCTCCAGCCCCCCCACGACCCGGTACACAAGATAAGCAGCTGACGATGGATGGAAAGATGGATATGAACAATAAGTTATGCTGACTAACAGTGTATTTTATTTGTTTTTCTCCTCTCATTGCAGCAGTTGATTTGAATGATTTACGTTTGTGGCCTGGAAAAGGCAACACTAATATAAAACGCACTAACCTTAAAGGAATTGTTTGACATAGATGATCAATATCACCATGGTGTCTGTCCTCCATATGTAGCTGGAGCCTGATGCCAGTTAGCTTAACGTAGCACAACGTCTGAAAACAGGGGGAAACAGTTACTCTTACTCTGTCAAAATGGAAAAAATGTCCACCTACCAGCACCTCTAACAGCTCACTAATGCACTTTGTTTAGTCTGGCATATACCGTCCTGTAAAATGGTAATTCTTTGACACTGGTTCTGTATGGATTAACACAACGACATGTAACATGTTACTTAGGTTACGTTCAGACTGCAGGCCTTAATGCTCAATTGTGATTTTTTTCCCAGATCCCATTTTTTTGTTTGACAGTTCACATTATTGCTTAAATGTGGTCCATATCAGACTTCAGTGTGAACTGTCTACGTCACACGCAGCAGCACACTGTTGTACAGAAGTAAACAAGAAGCTACAGAGATTAGCTCCGGTTAGCACCTACTTGCTAACCCTCCCAATTTTCATCCAAGACAACTTTCATTGTCCTTTCATGGGGTCACATTTCTCCTGAATTATGACAAGTGTACACAACTTTCTGTTCTTTTCATTACGTTTTCTCGTGCTGTACAACGCAACTGCCCCATAACTCCATCCCTCCCTCCCTCTCCCTCTCTCGCTCTACTGCATCTGCTCGGACAAATGTGCATTTTAGGTGTAAGAAAGGGAAGAAAGAGATCCACATGTTTAATTATGGCTTTTGTGGAATTTTTTTGTTCACAGCAGCTCTGCAGAACAACTGCTGTAGAGTAACGTCAAACTGGCATCAATAGAGAGCCTAAATTCCCTCCCCTTACAGAGGATCACCATGGGACCTTACTTCAGAAAAATATGAACGGTAGTCAATGGCAAGAGACAACTAATTTTTTGATCCCGTTTGAATTGTGCTCTGAATTACACATATGATGATAGTCAATTTAAATATATATTTCAAAGTCAAGAAAGTCGTAGTTTGATGTAAAACTGTTGAGGTATAAGTTTGTGAAAGTACATAATTACAAAGACCACAAACCCAAAAGGCGCGTATGTGATGTCATAACTTTTTCTCTCAATGATTGAAGCTAACATTACTGACGCTACCGTAAAAAAAAATTCATGAGAGGATGATGTGATAAAAGGACTGAGAGTTGTTGGATTAAACATATCAGGTGAGATATACTTCTACATGGAAGTAATCTAATTTGGATCAACCAAACACTGAACGTTAGCTAGCATTACCGCGCTAACATGTTGGTGATGTGTATTGTGCGAGATGAGAGATGTAGTTTATTTAACAGTTTTCACAAAAAACGACATGCAACTTTACTGATTTACGACAAACTGCAACTTTCCTGACAGACAAAATTATCTTTTAAATTGACAAACATCATATGTGCAATTCAGGTCACAGTTCAAACAGGATCAAAAAATAAGTTGTCTCTCATTGTCTACCGTACATATTTTATGGTTTAATAAGCTCCCATGGGCTGGAAGCGGAAGCTAGTGACTTGGACTGTCTATTCCGCCCTAAGTGTCCAGACTGAGGTCACACTTAAAAAGCTCCGATCTGTATCAGATTTGGACCACATATGGCCCAATTCCGACCTGGAAAAGATCAGATTCCATGTGGCCTGTTCACACTGTTATAAACAGAACAGATCTGAGTCACATGTGGGCAAAAAATCGGATTTGGGTCACATTGGCCTGCAGTCTGAACATAGCCTTAGTGAGCTTACATTTAACACTAGCATTTCAAAAATAAATGACAATAAAGAATCCCCTGAGGGTTTCTAATGAATATCTGGCCTGGGACAGCAACATGTCCATATTAAAACAAATGAACCAATTTCCAGTAAATAAATAAACACAATAATACATACACAAAGTGCATACCGATTCATGTAATTTGATGCAATCATGTATACATTTTTCCATACAAGACCATTGACAATATTTAGTTATCTAGTTAGTTATCTAAGTGTAAAATATGCGGATGTGCAGTTTTACCTTTGAGATTGCACAGGCACTCACTGGCACTCCACCATTACACTTGACAATCAGCTGCATGTTTGATAATCACAGAGGAGTGCCTTGTTACAATGAGAAGTCACTTTTCGCTTGTGGACAAGATGACTCCATCATATTGTTGATTCAACAAGGTGGACCGGAATAACATGGAAGTATAGAGGGCTTATTGTTCAATAGCTTTATTTATATGCTGCTGTGTGTGAGGTAGAGGTTGCCTGTTCCAGATGTAGGATAAAATGAGTTATATTCTTGTGCTATGCAGCGTCTAAAGAGATGCTCAAACAAGAAATAAACATGATTTCTCCTGTGGTAACTAGATCCTTTGAGCTCCATGATGCTTGGGAGTTTAATCAAGTGGAAAGAGGGTGGGCAATGAGAAAGACTTTACTAAAGCGGTCCACTCTCTAGACAGCACAGGGGTATGCTGCTAATTAAAAAGTTTAATTCCGCAACTGCAGCACTGGCATCAGAGCACTCAGAGGTGCGTCCTTGTGAGTCTTGGCATCGTCTTATCAGGCGTAAGCAGATTCTGCCATGTTGGGAAGGAGCGGGACAGGGAGGCACTGCAGCAGCACACAGGCCAAGCTGGAAGACATGGCATCCTGCCTACTGTGGGATCAGGCCCACCTTGCTCTTTCCCATCTAGCCACTGAGTGGAGTCACGGGTTCCCAGTCAGGTGGCAAGAGTCAGGGGCTAAGCTGCCCATGGAGCAGCTGAAAGACGGAAAGCAGGGCTAAACAAGGGATAAACACGGGATTTAGACTTTACTGCTGCTGGGCTTTGCAGTGGATCCATGTCTCCATTACACACCTCCCGTCACCAGGTCCTGTCTTACGACCGGAGGTTGCTGGTACACCAAAGCCTGTGCTGCAGTACACACTGTTCCTTCAAAGTCCCATAGCAGCTGAATCAGACATAATACACTGACACTGCCTCCATGAATAGCCTTTAATATTTCAAAATAAAGAGATATGAAATTTCCACAATGCAGTACAAAGAACAGATCTGTGTGTTTGATAAGGTGAGGAGTAAATGCACTCTATTGTATGACCTTGTTTGAGGTAAAAGTTTTGTAGCTGTGTAGGATCTATTGATTACAGCACATTACAACTCGCACAAAGAGAAAAGTCCTTGGAAATGGCAAGGCTCATTGTGAGACATAATTTTAAAAGGCCACATCTTATGAAGCAGTAAAGATGACTGAAAAAAAAAATAACGGCAACAAAAATAAAATAATTTTTAGCGTGTGCTGGAATAAAAACAATGTCTGCTGGGACTAATCACCATGAAGCTGGAAGCTTTTGCTGACTCGTTTCTCAGCACAGGGACTCAGCCATGAAAGGATAAGAGCACCGCTCTAAAGATTTATAGGCACATCCCTTCTACTTTTATTGCACAGGGGGTTAAAGTGTCATTTTAATAATACAGAGATATTAGAGCTTGCAAACCTCAGTAAAACTTATCTTCTGGTTCACAGTTAGATGATTTATCTAATGTATAAATACTTGCCAGAGGAGACAAAGGATACAGACAAAACGTTAAATGCGGAATCTGTGATTTTCTCACATGTTGACGTCAGATATCTAAATTCTTCTTGGATTCGTTTTTACTGCAGTTTTCAAATCTCTTTTTATTTATTAATGCAGGTAAAACAGGCTCAGGATTTTGTGCAATACAACAATAGTCATGAAACTTGGCTTCGTCTTTTTCTTCTTAATACATGGTTTCAGTTTAGTGCTGCCAAGCACCAACTGTGGAGCTATGATTTTGATAAATGATGTATTCACCTCCTAAACAGGTGATCTTGGCAATAAATCCTTTCACACTGGGTCAAACCCATAGAGTCTATGATGTTACAGAAGGTGTAGTTTGTTACAAGTAGGCTGACAGAGCAGTTATTCAGAAGACGACCCCTGTTACAGAGAGCGACAAATTCATACATGACTGTATTGTCTTTTCTACTGGCTGCTGTTACCTTTTGGCATGTCAAAGACATGCACAAGGGCGGGCTAAAGTTGCCAAAGCAACAGGCCATTTGCCCCGAGCTGCCTCCTGGATGAAAAGGAAAGTGTTAGTTATCCTGTTGTGACTGCATAAATATGAGTAACCTGTGATTGCTAAAGCTAGACTAAATTAAATCACCACGTCTTACAAACAAAATTATTTTTTGATAGGCGTGCCTCCACAGGACATGGAGATGTCCCCTGTCATGTGACATTGTGATATTGTTGCTGTTGAATGAGGCCTCTGCCGAATCTATTGAAGTTGTGTAAATAAGTAACGATGAATGTTTTGACCAAAGGGATGCCCTATAACTAAAAATGTCCATGTATACTTTTGAACAATGTCATGTTTTTTGGCTTATATCATGCTATCACAAAAACCTAGAGCTAGCTAGCGAGCTGGTTCAGATATAGCGAGAGGGAAAGATCTATGGAAGGCAGCAAAGGGGAGTGCAACTTCACAGAGCTGGATTCAGAGTGCAAGTGAAGCATTATGATAGACATGTCAAGTAATGTAATGTGAAGTATAGGCCTGTTTTCTAAAGTCGGAAGTAGGCTAATAACTTACAAAAAAAACAGTAATAAAAACACATATTAAATCTGTGAATGGGTCTCATCTTTACCAAAATGTTCAAGCAACCACCCCTCAAATGGTATGTGTACATCTCTGTAGTATTAGTGGAAGTCATTTGATAAAGTACAGGATATAAATCATTTTTATATCCTGTTAAGTCTTATACTGAGAAACTTTATGAGAGAAGTTTAATTGATGTCCTTTGGCCAATAATTGTTGGACTGATTGTGAGTGTAAAACTATGAACAGGCTTGTTCATATACACAGATTAAATGGCTGGACTACTTATTTTAGTGGATTGCATTTTAACTGAATTTGAAAAGCAGTAAATCTTCTTTTATTTGAATGACAACATTTTTCTGTGTTTTTTGTGGTATAGATATTACATTTGTGTATCTAGCCCTCACATTATTTATTATGTATTCACAATGTACATGGTCTTCAATCTGATACAATACATATACATTTCATTGTGATTCAAAGCTGATTCAACAGGATTCTATCAGGTTATTTTGCTATCAGAGCTCTATTATTCTAAATTATTAACAAAATCAATACCACTGTCCTGTATATTTTACATTATTTTTGCATGTTTTGCATAACACAGTTCTTCAGTTGAGATTTCAGCCAGAGTCAGACTTTCTTCCTTGTAGGATCGTTTTCAGGAAGTGGATGTCTTAAAGTAGGTACTGTGTGGCAAACATGCACCAGAAGCACAAGGACACAGAGACAGAGTTACTGGAAATTTTAAGAGTGTTTCACAGCCATATTGATTTTTATGAATTTCACACAGAATTGGGTTCAGATCTGTGGTTCTGTATCGATGTAGCTGTATCTCTCCCACTTGTATCGATTTTTTTTGATAAGTATCAGTTCAACTTTGCACCTCTGGCAGATACACATACTGATACCAAAGCCTAAAGTTAATAAAGTGTGTATAGGTGTGTGTATACCTATACACACACACACACATATATA
>JAPMOB010076913.1:0-26297 GCA_029875015.1 Lepomis gibbosus | reverse complement strand
CGCAGCCTGGGGGAGCCGGGGATTGAACCGCCGACCTTCCGATTAACGGCCAACCCGCTCTACCGCCTGAGCCACAGCCGATCTAATAAAATGTAAGTATCAAAATGCTCAGAAGCAGAAGGCAGCAGGATGTAAAGTGTATTGCCTTGTGGGCCATCTCCAGTGGCTCGCCTCCTTTAATGAGGATCCCGTTCTGAGCTCCAACCCCCGTGCCCACCATGACAGCTGTTGGCGTCGCCAGCCCCAGAGAGCAGGGGCAGGCAATGGACAGAACTGTGATGGACGCCTGGAAGGCAAAGCGGACAATAACTTCCGCCTTGGAGATGTTCTGGTTATAACCCTGTGAAGATGAGAATGGGTTGTTACAGTGATGGCAAAATGCTTACTTTTGAAACTTTTTGAAAGCTGATTTTGTTTGCGTATGAAAACATTTGCGTGCGCACCTACCGGGAAGTTTTCTTTCACGATGTCAAAGTCGACAAACCCGACTGCCAGCCAGGCAACCAGTGTTAGCAGAGAAACAATCATTATGAAGGGCACAAAGTATCCACTGAGTCTATCTGCAAACTGCTGGATGGGGGCCTAAGCAAACACAAAAGTACAGAGTGCCAATGTTCATAGAAGCCAATTGTCTGACAGTGTGCTACTTTAAATGAAATATATTTATTGCATGTTTGCTCTTTACACCTCTTTCAGTTTCTAGTGCTTTGTTACAAGATAACAATGTAAATAGATGTGTACATATATTTTTGTAAAATCTACAAAGCTGGATGTAATAATTCCTGAATAATTCCATTTGTGAAAGCACAGTACTTCATTTCTTGACTTGGAAAGAAAACAATGAATCCTGCACACTGTCCATCACTTGTGAATTTTGTTGTCTAATTTTTGACCTCCACCTGTATAAAGTTTGATCCTACACACACGTCAACCGTGGCTTTATGGTGCGCATGACACTTTTTTGAATTTGTGAAAATCTATGTAAATTGCGTCTAACCTTAGAGGTTTGGGCCTCTTCCACAAGTTTAACTATTTGAGACAGAGTTGTGTCTGCACCAACGTGAGTGGCCTCCACCAGAAGTGCACCGTGAGCGTTGATGGAACCTGCAATCACCAAACTCCCCACCTTCTTACTAACAGGCATCGGCTCACCTGCCAGAGAAAGACAGCCCAAGAAAGATGCAAAAGCCTTCAGAAGAAATACAAGTCTTGTGTGTTTTATTCAAAAAGTCTTTCCTCAAGTACAATGAACAAAATGCTTAAATTATTTCCTTTGGTTGTTTTATTATGACATAGTTTTACGTTCTTAATGGCTTTGGAGGTAAATGCAGCCAGCTAACGCATCTATTAAAAATACAATCTAATTGTGAGTATATTTATAACTATTTTAAATGCAATTACTGCTTTTACATCATAATGAAAGACGCAGAATAGCTTAAGACATAACCTTGCATCCAAAACCTTTTATTTTGATATAATAAATTATATAATATATTATATTAATATACTATAATTATAATATAATTAATATAATATATGATATAAAATCAGTTATCAGTTTGACATAAATGACTATCGGGAAGCTGATGTAAGCACTTTTACAATTTAAAAGAATTTAAATTGGCTAATAATTAGCAGAAATACTTTGATTTTATGATAATGTGCTCAAAATATGCGTGTGGATATTTAAATTCATTCATTCACCTGTGATCAAGGATTCATCTGCCATAGAACTTCCCTCAATCACTTTCCCATCAACAGGGAACTTTCCTCCTGGGGTGACCTTCACGATGTCGCCCCGCTGGACCAGCTCCACCACCACCTGCTCCTCACTGAAGTATACAAATGCATTTACATTTATTAGTTATGTTGGAAGTAATTGGTACGATAATGGTTAGTTTGACATTTACTGTTGTTCTACAGAGCTGATACAGAGATTCTTGTTTCTTGAGTCTCTCACCTGATGATGGAGTGGTCAGGTCCTAAAGTGACCACAGTGGCATCAGTGGCTTGAAGTGACATTAATTTGGCCAAAGCCTCTGAGGTTTTACTCTAAAAATGTAGAAACGACAAAAAACATGGTCCAGACTCTCATGATTTATGATTGGCTATTGATTATTTTAAAGGTTCAATGTGTAGTGTTTTGACACCCTTAAATAAAGACCGTTCTTATTTGTTTAATTATTGGAAACAAAGGACACTACCAACAAATTTTACTGGCTGACTTTATGACAAAAAACATAAAGAGGGAGCCATTCTTGAGCAAATGTCAGGTGGTATATGGTAAATGGGGTCTATGAAACACCAATTAATACCACCAGAGGTAAATAACCATCTCCTCTATCATCTCATTTGTTTCTGGTGTCGTAATAATATTGAAGAACACATTGCACCTTTAAATTACCACATAATCAAAGGTGTTTTTTAAAAGTACAAAAGTAAATTGTTTTTCAGCAATTTACTTTTGTAAATTGCTGAAAATGTACAAAGGAATAGTTCAACATTTTGGGAAATTAACACTTAATTGTTTCCAGCTAATGGTTTAGAGATGAGAAGACTGTTACCACTCTCATGTGTGTATGCTACATATGAAGCTACAACCAGCAACCAGTTAGCTTAGCCTAGCACCAAGACTGGAAACGGGGAAACATTAGCCGGCTCTGTCCAAAGGTCCAAAAATATACCTATCAACTCACTTATTATAACATTATAACTTGATTGTGTTTATAATTTTGCATTTTTTTGTCATGGTGCAGCTAATCCACAACTATAACAAAGATGATATAAATGTAATACTATCTATTTCAACCTTTTTTTACCTTTAACTAACCATGTATCTGGTACATTTTGCTATATGAAATATTTATCTTTTATCTGTCAGTCAGCAACTCAATGACAGCTGTATGAAAACATGTGAGGAATTCAAAACAAGTACATGTTTTTTGAGGATTGTTTTTACCTTTGCAACATGCTCCAGCCATCGACCCAGAGCGATGAACACAAAGAGCATAGGCGGAGTGTCGAAAAAGGTGACGGGGCTCTGGCTGGCTTGCTCAGCCATGGCTACAATGAGGATCACACAGGAGTAGATGTAGGCAATAGAGGTGGCTAACACAATCAGCACGTCCATGTTGGCTGTACAGTGTTTTAACGAACGATATGCGTGGATGTAGAAGTATCGGCCTCCAAAGATCTGAAGGAAAGAAAAAAATCTGCTTTAATTCAAACATTGTTGACTGTAATGTGGCATCTTTTTATATTGATCATTTATTCTTCTTGTTGTAAGTAAAGTAAAGGTGTAGACTTCATCTGCTATTTCTGAACAAACTGGACACTTTCCTTTATGGCAGATAGGTAGATATCTTGGGAAATATGCCAAGTCACTTTCTTAACAAAATGAGATGAGAAGAATAATACCATTCTAGTGTCTGTAGGCTAAAGCAAGCAGTTTATTTTGTTTGGATTTTGTTACCTTTGGACAGAGCCAGGCTACCTGTTTTCCTGTTTTTGGGCTAAGCTAATCTAACCCTCTGCTGGCTGTAGCGCCATATTTACAGACTTGACAGTGGTATCAGTGTTTTCATGGAACTCTACAATAAAGCATATTAGCCAATTTAAATGATACCAATAAAGCATATCATAAATCTTCATGTGTTGTAGTGCCCAAAATCCAGAAGACAATTATTTTTAATCAAAGCACAGTCCGAATACAAAACCGCTCGGCCTTCCCAACGTTTAATAACCAATTAAACCTTTAATAAATGATCATGTTTCTGCAGGCAAAGCAAAGAAGGAATGGATGATATTTTCAATCACAAGAGTCTTTGCTAGGTTATTAAAACAGCTTTGGTGAGTTGGGTGCCAAGAGCTATCCAGTGTCTGATATGTGCATTAAACTATCAATTTCCTAATTTGTGGAGTTAGATGTAAGATGCCTGTGAAGTAATGATTAAAAAAAAAGCTTTAAATGAGTGTATGATTAATGGTGATGAATCATACACTTGTATTTAAATGTTGATGAGAATTCAGGATAAAGCTCTTAAAAAGAAACCAGCAAGGTCCCAGAGCATGACATGCTGTGCTCCCTTACCTGCACAGGCGTGCACAGCAGAAAGAAGGCTAGGTTGAGGAGGGAGAGGCCGGGTAGCAGGTTCTGCTCCTCAGGCATGGAGCCTCCATGTTCCTGGTGCTGACTGTCCATCACCATCATGTAAATCATGAGGCCTATGACAGGCAGGCCGAAAACAAGGCTGAGCAGAAAGGAGTTCTTCCACCTGGAAAGGTACCAGAAATGTGTCAAACTATAGAAAGAAGAAGCCACAGAAATACTTCATAATGATGTTACATTTTAGTTGTTGGAATTCAGATTGCAGAAATATACTGTTGATCACCACTTTGTAGCCCCAGTGGCCACATGAAAGCACTAGTGCTCGACAGGGAAGAACATCAATCCCAATCTATGTCCTAACCAAAATGATGTACCAACTAGAAATACTCTGAAGTACACAATGGAAACAGGATATCGCAGAAGCCGTTTTCTCTTTCTGACATTGTCAAGTGTCTGTTGCTTTTGATTTGAATTTTACATGTTTTTGTCAATTATGCACACAGGCCCAGAAAGTTCGAACAAAATAATACTTGGAAAGCACTGACAGTTAGGGAAGGCGACCACTGTTCAGCTAAAGCAACTTGCCGTCAGCATAGGGTTAGTGTGGACATTAAGACTACAGAATCATAATGTAGAGGTGAACCTGTGTAGCCCCAGTGGCCTAATGGATAAGGCACTGGCCTCCTAAGCCAGGGATTGTGGGTTCGAGTCCCATCTGGGGTGCTTTATGTTGGATCACACACTATGAAAATATGCTAAAACAACCCAGAAATGAATGGGTCTATTCCTCTGCCTGTAAATTCTCGTTAGTTTAATCCTCATCCAACCACTATTGCTCTTCAACAATCCCTTTCTGTGACCTAACCAAAATATTATGCCAACAGAAATATGTTAAATTATACAATGGAAACCGGACATCATAAAAGCATTTTTCTCTTGTTGACTTTGTCAAGCCTCTGTTGGTTTTGAATCAGATTTTACATGTTTTTGTCAATTATACACACAGGCCAGCATGTTCCAACAAAATAATACATGGACAGAACTGACCATTGTACCTAAAACAACACGCTGAGAGTACAGGTTTAGTGTGGACATAAAGACTGCAGAAACATAATATATACAGGTACTTTCATAGCCCCAGTGGCCTAATGGATAAGGCACTGGCCTCCTAAGCCAGGGATTGTGGGTTCAAGTCCCATCTGGGGTGATTTATGTTGGATCACACACTGTGAAAACATGCTAAAACAACCCAGAAATGAATGGGTCTATTCCTTCCTCTGCCTGTGAGCTCTTGTTAGTTTAATCCTCATGCAACCGCTATTGCTCATCAACAATCGCTTTCTGTGCCAACCAGAAACATGTTAAATTACACAATTTAAACCAGATACTTGCTGTCGAATTTCTTCTGTGTGATCAAGGTTGTTTTTGAAGCCTGCCTTCACCAGACTGGCCTCAAAGCCCATGCTCTAGAGTGAGAAACGAAACAAGGATAATGTAACGTCAAAGATTTACAAGTGAGAAGGTTAAAAAAAAAATAAAGTGATCATTACCTGAATGAGCTTGATAACATCTCGAGCTCCGAGAACTTCTGGGTCAAACTGGATCTGTGCCTTTTTGGTTGCCAGAGCAACTGAGGCCCCGAGGATCCCTTTGGTTGTGGTGAGCTTGGACTCAATGTTGTGGACACATGATGCACATGTCATGCCTGTTATCTACAAGTGAAAATTGATGGAAATACATGACTTTGGTATTTTGGGAAGATAGTATGTATTATCTGTAACACAGAGATATTTTTAATGCTGCATCATGTGAAGACTTACAGTGAGGTCTAGCTTCCCATGTGTAACTGCATTGTCCTCTATCAGTTTGGCACCAAAGCCTAAGTCTTCTATGAGCTGAATTACAGCTGCAGTGTCCATGACTCCTGAATCATATTTCACCTCTGCCTTTCCAGCCATTAGTGACACCAACACAGAGATGATTCCTAGAAGTCAAAGTATTCATGAATTACTGACATTCCATGTAAACTAAAACAAATATAGTATGACGACATTTAAGCTTGCATACCCTTGTGTTTAGCTAGGTTTCTCTCAATATTGGCCACACAGGAGGCACATGTCATTCCCATTACGCAAATAAAGCATTTCTGTACTTTAATCTCGCTTTCAGAGGTTGCCTGTGGTCCAATGCCATTGCTGACTCCCATATTATGGGGTGATTGCAAGTCAGAGAGGCCAGAAGGTCCAGAGTTAACAGCCCTGGTCTTTTCATGAGTCTGGATTTTCTTTGCAGATGTAGGTGCTGTAAAGAAGAAGGAATAAAGTCAGCTGCAGCATGCGCAGGAGCCAAATGTGCTTAAAGGGAGACAGACAGAGGTGGACAGTTTAGTGGGTCAGTATCCTTAAGTATAATGACAAACTGCAGGGTACATACCGCAGGTGTTTCAGTGATACATTTCAACAGCACCACAAACTACAGCCTCTAAAATTACTATGAAGTTGAATGAACATCTCTAAAACAGTTTCAACAAAAACTTTACAACCTTCCTGAAGGTAGGATTTATAGGACTGTTTCATTAGACTGCATTACCTTTAGCTAATCATGTACCTAATAAACTGGCAACTGAGAGTGTATCCTGCAGTGTCAGAACTTTCAAAAGCTACTTGACTAAAGAGTCACAGTGCAAATTTGTTTTTGTATCAATCACGCCAACATTTGATGAGTTTGTTTTTAGCCATGCTCATGGATAATTAGCAAATGTTATCCTGATCACTAAACTAAGGTGGTGAACATAGTATATTTTAATGGATAAACATCTAAACATCAACATAAAAGCATTGTCATTGTGAACATGTTAGCATTTAGCGAAAAGCACACAAGTACAGCCTCACAAAGGTGCTAGCAAGATTGTAGACTCTTTTCTGTATCTGACTAGCCCCTATACCAAACAACATCTAAAAACAGATTTTTACTCACTATGAGAGAAGTCCTTGTCTTTATTGTTTAAACTGGTTGTTTTATGGTGTTGTTTTAATGTTTTTTCCTATATTTTCACTGTACAGCACTTTGGTCAACTGCTATACGTTTTTCATGTTTTTTATAAACAAAGTTGGACCGTTAAGCGATTCCGGAGAAATCCAATACCAAGACAAATACCATAATAACCAGAGCAAACACAGCAAGTTATGAAAACAACATTAGCTTAGTTGTGGGTTAGCAAACTGTTGCTACAGCTGCTGCTGTGAAGCTATAACATGCCGAGAGGACGAGACGATCCCAGAGCCAGCGCACCAGCTCTCCTGCTACCAGCTAACATCACAACAACAGCATATCTTGGCAAACTAAAAAGTATGTTGAATGTGGGCAAGTAAGTTAAATGCATAATTCACCTTTAATTTAGCAAGGGTGGCTTTTCAAAATATATGCTGTATATCTGAAAAAAACAAAGTTACCTAACTTTTCAATGTTAAGATCTGAAAGCATGAGCTTACACGCAACAGCTATACTTAGTTTAAGGTATGAATTGAACGCACAAAAAGCTGCACTTTTCTCTAAAAACTACTATACAGCTGCCCAAAAGAAGCTCGACCCTGAAAGGTACATGAAAGAATCAGCTTATAATCTCCCTGAGTTAATTCCACCTCTTGGCAAGCTGTTTTCGTCATTAAATCCAACAAGAAATGCCCGGCCTGCATTGGAGCCCTCCATGTTGCTCTGGAGAGCATACTTGTCTGGTTGCCACAGTAACTGGTGGAAACAGTGCTGATGTGAATATGAGGTGTCCTTTTGGCTCAGAGGCCCAAAGCAATATGCAGATTAAGAATTTAATCAATGTACAGGTGCTCCCTTTGTAAAGTTCCACCTCTGCATACTGAGCTGTGATTTTTCTACCCCACACTGTAACGAACACATTCTTTGGTAGTATGCATGAGGCTAAAAATAACATAATGTACAAGAATTCATGAGTGGGAATGCTTGAATGACACCAACATAAGCCATCTAACAATGGGTTCTTTTCTAGCTCGAGCTGGTTGAGCTGAAAAACCAGTTCGATGCTACTTGTGTTCTAAAGCAACTCCTCTTCAGGGAAACATAAACGAGCCGATATGATATTGTGATATATTGTGATATGATAAAAATGTCACAAAGTCACTACTTGTGTTAGCTTGTACTTTCTTTACTTGTTACACCCTCTATGTCACATGCTGCAGTGTTCTTCTCATTACCAACAACTGTTTCTTCACTCCAAAAACAACACAGCAGTCAACAGGCATTTACTACAGCTAACCCCAATATACTGTAAATACATGGACTCTGGATGGACCAGAATGACATGGAACAAAATTTCAGTGCAACCTGAACCGCTGGCAAGTGAAACATAACTATCACCTTAGATGAAAACCCAGGAAAACAACGGACAATGCAAATGTGCATTTAAAAAAAACAACAACTATATATCAGAATACTAGCAGACCAGAATTTGACTCTCCTTGTTTCAGTCTTTACACTATGCTAAGCTAACTGTCTCCTGGCTGTATCTTTATATTATATCTCACAGTGGCAATTTATCTTCTCATCTCATCAATTAATCAATACAGAAAAAGTTAATCATTTATTTTAATGATTATTTGTTATTATTTATACAAACATTATCTATTTCTAGCCAATGTAATATAAAAATGTGCTGGTTTTCTTGCCTTCTGAGATAGCAAACTCAATATTTTTGGGGTTAGTTACAAGACTGTCAGCTTTAGCTATTGGAAATTGTGATGAACATTTATTATACAGTCTCAATGATGAGTAAGTTGCCAATTCTCCCTTTTCAAAATAAAACCTCTGCACTCACACTACAATCATTTCTTGGTGTGTTTTATCTTCACAGTTGCCATATTCTGTTTGATTTACAGCCTTGGATTAACAAACAAAATATAATTAGGAGTTAATGTGTCTTGTTGGTGCCTACCTTCAAGTGATGCGCCAAAGCCCATGTCTTCGATAGCTGCCCTGAGCTGCTCAGGCTCCGTCAGACTGGGATCAAAGGTTATGGTTCCCTTTCCCTCCTTCAGTGACACCACTATGGACTGCACTCCTGTCATCTGAGAGAGCCTCCCTTCTATGGACTGCATGCAAGAGTTGCAAGTCATCCCTACAATCCAAATGGTCACAGTCTGGATATCTGGACCAGATGCATCATCAGCTAATAAAGTGGCACCAAAACCCATATCGTCAATCCTGTCTCTCAGCTCCTGTTGTGTAACTAGAAGGGGCTGGTAAACAATCATCGCTGTGCCATCTTGAAGGGACACCTGAATCTGAGAAACCCCAGTTATAGGACCAATCTGTCCCTCAATGGACTGCACACAGGACTGGCAGTGCAAACCATCCACCTTGATCTGCACCGCTGACTCTACATTGACTCCCATGTTCTGGAACGCCAGGGCGATGTCTTTGGTTGTGATGACTGAGGAATCATAGTCCACTTTGGCCAAGCTGCTGGGTAAAGACAAGCTGACAGTAAGTACTCCATTCAGGCCGGAGATTCGGCTTTCGAAGGCTTGGACTTGGTGATCAGGGGGAAGTCCCAGGAGTTTTAAAGTTGCACTGGATGCAGTTTTGGGTGGAGGATAGAGCTCCCTCTGACTCCCATACTCGTAGGCCAAGTTGTCAAGACCTTGTTTCTCATTGTCATGGCCATTATTCTGAAAAGATAAAAGAAATAAACTTAGGGAATGTATGAAAACGATTGGAATAGGGAGGGGGGCAGTATTCCACATTTTATGTTTAAAGATTTTCTTTGGATCCTCCCATTTATTTAGGATAAAAAACGCAAAATGATTCTGAAGAACTAACCCAGTCCAACATTTACCAGCAATGTTTAGGTCACAACAACCCTTTCCTCATATCAATCCACATTGTTGTAGCTGCAAAAGAGATATCTTATAATATCATGTTGTCTATGTTACTGAGTTATGGCTGTCTTCGCTCAGAAACACAGAAAACACAGACATCAAACACACTTTTAATTTCCTGTTCCATCAGTGTAAGCATATCTTTTCATTTCCTGAGTGCAGGTGGAACTGATGGATGGGTTTTCGAAGCCAACCATTCAACTGACTCAACAAGCCCCACTTGACCTCGTTCATCCTTTATATGTTCCTTCATGCTTTCATCCATCCTCAAATCTCTCAATAAACAGAAATCCCAAAAGTTGTGGCTCTCTTGTTGGCAAATATTAGTATGAGAAAATATAAGAACAAGTTACTCAGCTCAGGGCCGTAGCTACTATTAAGGACAAAGACGTAACACATGGGGCTTTAGAAACCTGTTACTGTGTAAATTTTATATTTTAGTGGAAAGCCGGTGTGGAAATAGTCTGCCAGGATCAGAATCACTGACTATATCACCTGTATTTTAAAATGTAAGCCTAAGACACATTTTGCATTGCTGTGTCTACACAGGCTTTCTCCCCAACAATGCTTGCATTTTTGCAATCACTACACAAGAATAATGTACTTTTAAAAGACATATCTGGAAATGATCAAATAGTCCAGTAGTAATACAGTAGTAGTAGTAGTAGTAAGTAGTAATAGTAACTTGGAAGGCTACTGGTTAGCCATTTTTCACCCAAAGCAGGCAAAAATAAATTAATAAATAAAATATAAATAAAATAATTAAATCTTTACTATAACAGCCTAAACCAAAATTTATGGCCTTATTATTTCTAAAATCCTGAAACTAAAGCTGATTGCTACATTTTAAAAACTCTTAACTTCAGACACATTAAAAACACATCTATGAGTCCAGCTTTGTGGTTAAAGCAAATATTTCCCATACCAAGAGTTTTCATCGCCTGTGACATAGTTTCTTTTCATGCATGCTGGCTGAACAGGTCCCTTAATATAGCTGGATCTAATTGTGACACTCTTGGTCAGCAAAGCATTAAATAGAAGTCCCCCTGTTCTCAAATCAAAATCAAAAAAATTTTTATTGTCACATATGCAAATTTACACATGCATGTGAAATTCGTTCTCTGCATTTAACCCATGCTAATTAGGAGCAGTTGGCAGGCACTGTGCAGCACCCGGTGACCAACCCTAGATCTAGGACAGTTCCTTTGTCAAAGGAACTGACTGGAGAAATTAACCTAAACAATTTATGTTTTTACACTCTATCTAAGCCAAGCTGCTACATATGTAGGAGATCACTGTAATTTAACTGAAAAAAGGAGGTTGCTGGATCACGTTCAATAAATTGGTAAATGGGGCTTTGACCCCAACAGAGAAAAGCCCAGTATTGCTTGTCTAGGGGCCTAAAAACCACATGACTTGCCCTTTGCATAAGTCTCCCAACGTGACAGCTTAAAGTCAACATTCACTGGGACCTCACAGAACTGTAGGGAGACGTCAACCTCATATGGAGACCTGTACTGTAAACAGGAGAGCCATTTGGACATATGAGTTGTGTTCTGTTGAATTCTTGGTATATTAATTAAAGAGTTAATTGCCAAAGACATATTATTTATATACAAGCGGGAGTGCGTTAGTCACAGCGTGAAGATCAAAATAATGATTAAAATAGTAAGAAGGTTTTTTTTAAAAGCCCCTACACTTGTAGTCCATTAGAAAACTTATTACACATCTCTGAGTTTCTTATGAAACTAGTTATCATTATCTGTACCAGATACTCGTTTACTTACTCTAACGCAGTGTATTACATAAATTACATGATCCACAATCCCTGGCTTAGGACCAATGGGGCATCTCTAGCAGTTAAGGTCATCTACAGATCACAAATCATCATAAAATCTTAAAATATGATATACTATAGTGAGTGTATAGATAGACAGCTGGATCTGTCCCCATGTGCTCCTTTGTGTTACAGTGAGTAAGGCAAACACTGAAATGTTGAGTTGTAGGTTTATGAGTATTGTTAAACTGTTCAAAGTACAACAAACCTTACACAGACAGTGTATCAGGAAAAACATTTCCCCGGAAACATCAAACTTTTACACCACCTTCTATGATAAACTTCCACAGCAGTAAACTGTGGTATTTCTCAGAGCGTACCTGTGTCTTCACTCTGTTAACTATGACCCAGTGACACTACTGTATTTTATGGTTTGTTTATCTTAATCTAAATGGCGTACTGCAGTGAGGCCGAATCTTGGGTTCATGGTCAGCCAGGGGCCCTTAAGGGGGTCTCACAATTAGACAGGTCTAATTTTCCTCTACAGAGTATGCATTTCATAACAGCATTTAAAACATCAAACAATGAGGTTAACATAAATGGTAGCATATAGGTGGAAATGGTAAAACAAATGTCATTATTATTGATAAGTTATTAGAAGAAGTCACTGTTACTGCATTTGCTCCAATACCTCATTATTCAGCTCTGACCATATTCAACTAAACATATTCTCTCTTTCACACTTACCATGTTACGTAACTGCTTCCTGTTTATACTCTGTATAACATAACCCGACCATTCTACTGACATGCTATCAGGTGCTGTTTATATTGTACATACCATAGTTACATAGTAACATATCATGGCTGCTTCACATGCTAATGCTTTCTTTATTTTGCTTTATATAACATTATTCTCTTTCATCATCGTTCTATTATTCATTCGTTACATCAGTTTAGATTTATATGAATATTTCTATGTTCACTTTTATTCATTGACCATAAATGATGTACAAAAAAGTTCAATCTACTCTAATTTGAACAACAGTTATGGGGATGCGATTAAATCGGTTTATTGTGTTTCAACATTGCACTAACATACTGATTTTGCAAGGCAGAACTACTAGATTAATCAAGAATAACTCACAAAAAGTAATAGCCCTTTTGAAAGATGAACATGCCTTATTATCATATACATTTATATTAATTAATGTTCCATTCAGCTTGTTATTATACTCTAAAAATGAACATTTCTATGATTTACATGATTTACAGTTAATAACATTGTGCATATGCTGCCTACCTGGATCGTGAGCACCTGCAGTCACACCCAAATGTCTTGTCTTTTCTTTTGGCAGCTGCATCTAAAATGCTGTTGCACCAGTCAAATTCATCCAGTGTGATAATCTACCTAGTAACAGCATCATTGATTGGCTTTAAGCATATGAATGAGGAAATAAACATTTTTTTAATTATAGGGAAATATGATAACATCCAATATTATTGCAGTAACTTCAACGCAGCATTATAGAGGAAATTCACCTTCATCTGTCGGTTTTCTATTGATTTAAATAGAAAGGCTGGAAGCATGTCCACCCTCGTTAGGTTATTCAGAAAATACTATTCTTTTTACTTTTAAAATGACATCTTCGTGTTCTTAACAATTATTGTAATTTTCAGAACAGAACTCACTTTGAGAAAAATCCCACTCAAAACTGTTTTGCCTCAATTACAACAAAGTCATATCAACAGGAGCATAGGATCACTGGACAGCTATCTCTTCTCTCTGACTTCACAACTCTTTTATTTAAAAAGGCTAGAATCCATTTGACTTGCCGTAATCAAGAAGTAGCATCGCATTTGGCATATAAAGAAAACGTTTATGTGTATTTACTGTGATTAAAGGAGCTATGTCCTTGATGTGATTTTGGATTAAGTGAGTTTTAGAAAGAACTTTTTCAGCCACAGAGTCTAGCATTTAAACATTAAGGAGTCCAATTAAAGGTTAAGTCACTTGTCTGAATTTCTTTTTTTTTTTTCTTTCATTCTTTCATTTTTTGTCTTAAGAAAGTAGATGAAAGACTTTCACTTGTGGGGATATATACAGTATGTAACAAAATTGGCTTTAAGCAAAAAAAGCTGTTAAACTATGGCAACAATCTGTGTGGGATTGATTACACTGTTAAGTTGTAATCCCAGAACGTTGTAGATGCAATGACTTGCATGATTACATTACATTAATTTGGCTTTTCTCCAAAGCACATACAATGAGTGCATTCAACCTCCATAGCAACATGATAGACAGCTAGTTGTTACAGGTGGTACATGAGAATGAGAATGAATTTTGTCTAATGCAGAATCGCTGCAGCAAAATCTAATTATTTCACGTGTGTGTGTGTGTGTGTGTGTGTGTGTGGGCATGCAGAAAATCATTTAATAAAGCAGGAACCTTTTTTCAGTTTGTAACCCCTTTACATTTGAACAGTATCTACCTGCGAATCCTCCCAACAGGTTGTATGTTTCTATGAAATGCACGCAGTGATTTCTCCTTTGAATTTGAAAAATAGTTTAGGGTAGCAGAAATAGCCTCCTGTATGTTTTCTCAGATGGTTTCATATGAATAACTGTTTGACCCAGTATTTCACAAAACATCAAATATTTTAGAAAAGTTGAGAACATTACAACTAATTTGAAATTTGTTTTTTCTTCTTTCCAACCCCATAAATCATCTTCTGTCACCGTGGAGGCCCCTAGGTTGGAAACCACTGCAACAAAGCACTGGCATTATGTACGGCTCATCAGTGGCTAATGAAATAAATTTGGTACAGAAATTAAACATGGTCTCCATATGGGTAAGGCAACAACTAATTATTACTTTTAATACTGAATAATCTGTCGACTATTTTCCTGAATGAACATTTACTCATTTGGTCAATAAAATTGTGAAAATTATCCATCCCAAATTCCTAAATCTCAAGAAAACATCTTCAAATGTCTTGGTTAGACAGATAGTCAACCAATGGTGGAGGAATAAGGCAGATCCTTTACTCAGCAACTTTAAAGAAGCAATACTGCAATGTAAAATAACTTATTTGCAAGTGTTAAGCACACAAGTATTGTTGGCTAAATGTACTCAAAGTATCAAATCATCATCATGATCATGAAATTTTGGTTTAGGCTGTTATAGTCATCATCATAATGCAGAAAATAGTCCATGTGGCTGTTATTTTACAGCATAACAGGCCTACAGTGTGTTACTGGATTATTATTAGGGATGTAATATAAACTATCTTTTTGTAGTTCAATTTACAAAAATAGCATAATATTTTACAAACTGATGTTCTTGATCTTCAGAGCAACTTGTAGTTGTAGCTCAATTAAATGAAGTCGATTAGGCTGAACATGTCCCTTTGAGTAGCAGAAGTATAAAGCAGAAAAACGAAATGGAAATGGAAAAACATTGACTTCAGTGTTACAGCTCTGCATATGGGCCCTCTGACCTCACAGTTATCACTGGAGCTGATGAGCAGGTCAGGTCTCCTGCTGTGATCTGATGAGAAACTGAACTTAACCAAACTGCTTTGGCCAGGCGGATCTCTGGCCAAATACAACCGCTCAAATAAGAATTCTTGACTTAACATGTCAAGTTGTTGAGTGATCATCATTTCAAGCACGGGGCATGAGCTGCAGATGGACCGCAGCTTTCTGGAGGCCTACCTTCAACTGGGGCGCACAGAGTGTCCTGCTCCCGGCGCAGTGGACACTACAGGTGCAGTCCGGCTCACACCCACATTCAACCATACAAATCTGCTCCCCGGCGGAGTGCGACGACTTGGAGACATACTTGGACAGACTTTTCGGCGACTTTGGCGAAAACATGCTCGAGCTGCGCTAATGCCGTTTGGTTTCTCTTCACCTATCAAAGCTGGAGGGCAAAAGTCCGCAGTGGGCAAGCCGTTCCTGGAGATAAGGGCAGCGCAGCGCAGCGCCGATGCGCACTCCAGCACGTCATTTTCTTGTGTTCAGCTCTGGAGTTGGAGGTTTTTGATCGGAGGGGTTTCACGAGGAGAGGGGTTGGCAAAGCCTCCAATCACATGACTTGTGCATGTTGGAGCAAAAAGTGCAGGAGGACTTCATTTACACGCTCCAAAGGTATGCACATCAGTCTGAAAACTGAATAGGATCATGTAACACTCCAAAGTTTCCACAAGGCCTTAAATATGTGCTGTAATCTCTACTGAACTGCAGTTTGTTAGGAATCATGTACTTCTCTCCGGGTACAGAAATAAACCATGCTTTCTGTAGAAAAATAGGTTTTATTCAAGTCCAAATAAATTCAAGTACAAGCACTGCACAAAGGCAAAAGAATCCTCTCCCCTCCCCCTCAGCAGACTTTTATTATAGGGGATTAAGTCAAAAAGACCTACAGAAATAAAAAACATAATCTCATCTGATTTTTTGCCAAATACGTGTCCATTGTCATTACACAATAACTTCACCAACTGACTGAGTATATATTTACGAAATACATTTTATTGAGTTTTTTCAAATCCTCTGATGTCAAATGGAATACTGTACATTTTACAACAGTCAAATGCGTGTTTGTGTGCGCATGTAGGAGGGGGGGGAGGGGCATCAAAGCAACCAAGCAGGGCATTAAAAAGATGCAAAGGAATGTAGGAAAAGTTCAGACAACTGAAAGGAAGAAAAAAAAAAGACATCATTAATTTATTTTGTGAACAAAATATAAAACGTTTCACACTGCAAAAAATAATCCATCTTTGGTCATTTTATCCGTTGTGTCATAAAAGCTTATTTTTCCTAAAACAAGTAACAAAAGTCGGCCTGAGATAGACATTTCCTCTGATTTCCCTGAATGCAGATAATAGGAGTGATTGGTCTACAACTTCTGAAGCGTCTGCATAGGAAGCTAGAAGGCACTTAACCTCCGCCAATACTGATCTGTTGACCAACGTGCTGTTACAACTGGCATTTCATTCAATTTAAAACAATTTGAACAAAACATGTATTTACCATCTTCGCTGTGGCTGACAAGTGTTCATCTAAAAAGGAATAAATCCCAGATCACCACTGATGTTTTGTTAGATATAAAATGTTACAGCAGCCTGAAACCTTAAAATTCTTTGAGATTTTTTTGTTTTTGCTCAAATATCCTGACAGGAAATCAAAATAATCTCTTTGGCCAGAGTAACAAAAGGAAATCATCTCACCTTGGCACTGTTTCTCACTTTTTTTAAAGGAAATATATGATGAGCTTTTAGACCATGTGTAAGACTAAATGTTCAAATGGACATTTCTTGCAGTGTAGATCTGTACAAGGGGTTTGCAGGGGAGAGGGGGGATGGGGGGGGGGAAGCAACAAGAACCAAAACATTTTCAGGAAAAAACTATTCAGCGCTGTCGATCCCAGCGCCAGATTGAAGCGTCGTCGCACACGGCTATCAAAATGCTGCTGTCGCGGCTGAAGCTGGTTTGCCGGATGGCCGATGTGCATTTGGGGATGGTCAGTGTTGTGCACCTGGAGAGCAGAGAGAAGACCGCCATCACACATACAGCCAGGGAACATGGTCGCAATCTATCAAATGCTGCAGGTATTTCACACTGAGCCTCACAAATCGAGCCAACACACATGCTTAGTGTTTGTTTTTTTAAATTGTGGTCAGCACATTTACAGGACCTATGCTCAGATCTAAAGGTCAGGCCAGACTACAGAAAGTGAACTTTATAACAGAAACATCTAACAATGTTGCAGTAAAAACTTTTTGGTGAAGCTCTTCGTGTTTCTAAAACCAGCGGTCATGATTTGTAATGTTTTAAATTATATTTTCTATTATTTTCATTATAGATTCATCTGCTGGTGAAACATGATTCAACCTCCCTGGATCTGACATCTCAAGGATCTCCAGGGGGCATGATTTGGAGCTTTTCTCTCTTTTATATGACTGTACACTGATTCTCTCTGGATTTTGGACTGCTTATTAAACAAACATTTGAAAACAAGTGTGATGCATTTTTGTAGCATTTTCTAACAAGATTCTAACAATTGATTTTTTTGTTCTCACAGAACAAAAAAAAACAATTGATAAATTAAGAACAATACTGACAGAGTCATCAATAATGAAAATAACTGTTAGTTGCAGCCCTAAAACACATTTGGATGATGATATGAAAGAGTAAATCAGTAAAGCCTCAGATTTGAGAAGCTGGAAACCTTTTTTTTTTTAATTTTTGCATGATAACTGAATCAAGTTATTTACTATCAAGCTTGTTTGTTAACTTTGTCAGCTGACTGTTAAGTTGACGAATATCTTTTCATTCCTAACTCTTGGGACCAATTTGATGTCATGTCAGTCATAAATTAGATGTTTTTAGTGAAATAAAAGAAGCACTAGGGATTTTATTTGCAGTTTGTTAACCAGCATCTGTGAAATATCAAGGGTGTGTGTGTGTGTGTGTTGGAAACTATTTACATCTCACAAATCTTGAGGACATGAAAAAAGGAAAGCATCATGAGGACAAAACCAACAGCTTCAAGTAAACAAACAATAAAAAACAGCTTCGACAAATTGTAAGAATTGTAAGTTGGCATTCCAGGCGGTCACGCTTTTTGAGTGTCATCTTATTCTGGATCTGCACTGGTTAGGTTTACTTTGGCGACGTCACACTCAACTGGTTTCACAACACACCAGCTGGGGGATTTAAGCTGTGACAGAGGGAGTTCCCTCAGAACCCTCTCGCCTCCAGCTCTCTAACTTACTTTGCCTTGTGTGGGTCTTCCACTTCAAGGTCCCACACATAAAGCTTCCCCACTTGGTTTCCCAGAGCCAGCATCTGCAAATCAGCACCAAAAGCCAATATATCAGTAACAGGATCAGATCTTAGGGTTGTATTATTAGTCAAAGCAGATCTAAAATATACAATGAGACATCACCTCACAATACGACATGATCATGCAGCTACAAATGAAACATTTATGACTTCACCTTCTGCCAGAAGTCCATGGAGAAGCGCATGTACCAAATGTCACACTGGCTGTAATCAAAGCGCCCCAGAATCGTCACATTTGACTCATTCGGTTTAATGCGATCAAGGTCGTCCTCCATCTTTCCTGGTTTCCAGCAGACAATGGCATTTTCACAGGACTGCAGTGAGACAGGAAAAGCAGAAAGGGCAGATAAATAAAGAGCATCATAGACTTAGTAAATATTTACAACCAGATACATTTGGACCATTTTTTTCCAGGCAAACTTCCGAACTGAACATGTTTAAGATCAATTACAATGACAAATGGAGAGATTTCACTTTTGGATTAAAAATACAACATGTTTTTGGCTTTGTCATTAATGTGCACCAAAAAAGTCAATTTCGCCAATGTTAAATGAAAACTAAAACACAAATTCTGCATGAAGAGATGAGGTCTGAATACGAGGAAGCCACTGTACATTTTGTTATATACACTTGCCTTGGAAAGAATAAGATCCCCCAGCCACCGCACACAGTCCACATAGTTTCTATGAATGTCTCGTGTTGAGAAGTCAGGGAAGTGAATTTTCTGTGAGACAAAAGGCCTGAAGAAAGGAAAAATGAAATCATGACAACAGGTTCAACTTGCTGAACAGATTTTTAAAAGATCTGAGCCTACACAGGTACACATTGACACCGCAATTTTGTATGTTTTACCTGTTTGTCTTCGAGGGGTTGTACTCATAAGACCCTCGAATGGCTTTCTGCATTCGCTCTGAATTGATTCGCCAAAGTTTTAGGGAGTGGTCCATCCCACAGGACATAATCTTTTCACCCAAAAGATCAAAATCCTGCAGCAGAGTTATCAAAAAGAAACAACAATATAATCTAGGTTTTGTTTGAGGATTATAAATATTCCCAGTGAGGCTGAGTTAACGATACTCACAGCGCTGAGGACTTCGTCTCGATGACCTTCCACGCCACCAAATATTGCCACTAATGTGTCTGTATGAATGTTCCATAGACGGAGGGCATGATCTGAGGAAACATTGTGACAAGCAGCTCTTAGTGGTGAAGCCACAGAGAATAAATCATCCAAATCTGCAGCTTTGTACACCTTTATAGTGAGATTAACCCTAACACTGTTTAGCCGTCCGGCTGCAACTTTACTGTTTTAGTTCAGTCCAGTGTTTCAGGTCATCCGTAAACAAACATCAGCAGAACTTTGACACCATTACAGCAAGAAAATCAGGTTGGAGTCACACCTCCTTTACACTGATGCTACTGCCAATATTATGATGCCCTTTAACAAGGCGAGCTGGATGTTCTGGGCACCTACATGGTGTGAATTTAACAACTTTAATGAAGGCTTTAACTAAAAAACATCAAATGTGCCAAGTTAACACTCACCTGATTTAAAGACAGATTAAACTTCACATGACCCTGCTGTTACCTGGGCCGTGGGAGACTCAGATTAAGGAACCGCCTGACAATCACATGGCAATAAAAAAAGAAAAACTACAACTATCCCTGCAAACCATGAGCGGTGTTATAGTCTGACAACTTCTACTGTTACCTGCTTTTTATTACTTTATGGGCATGCTTGTGCCACAAAGATGTTAGCAACAAATCATGGATGAGAAACTTAGTTTTTATGCATCTACCTAACTCAATGTTATTTCACTGCTGTTTTCTATAACTTACAAAGAAATGTGTGACATACTGTCCTTACTGGCTTTTCTGTGTTGTATGTAATGTATTGTGACGATGTCAGGAATAATAATTGTTTGTTTTTTTTTACCTTTGCTGACAGACAGAAGGAGATTTGGATCCCTCGGATGAAACTTGAGCTCATTGATGGCGTTCCCATGACCTACGTAATGCTGGATTTAGGAGGGGAAAAGGTAGTTGATTGTAGACATGATCTTGATTTGTTCCCAGCAATAAAAATGAAATCTTATCATAAAACTTAATTACTGTACAGGGTTTTGGTGAATGACTTTGAATGCATTTTTCTGAACGTCAATTTGATCCCAATTTGGGCCACCTGAACTTACAGAGTCGTAGCTACAAATGGGGATTATTTGATGTTTCTGATTTTTAAATCAGAGGCATTTGTATTGCATCAATGTTGTGATGGAATACTCCAAGTACAAATGTCAGGCTGAGTACTGTTGAATATAAAGAGGGATACACAGTCCGGGGTGCCGACAAACCAATGACATCTACTGACTACACATGTTTGTCGCGATAAGACTGATCAACTTCACCTTGATGCACTGCATTGTGATGTGGTTGATCACCCGAATGATGCCACGGGAACCGGCTACAGCCAACAGCGGATGGCTTGTGTTGGTGTCGTAGGTCCAGGCACACGTGTAGAAGTTTTCTTCTGCCTTTGCACACATTTAGTCAAGGAAACAACAGCAGAAGCTCTCGCAGTCATCATTGCACTTAGTTTTTCTAAGAGAAGGTTGAGTCCTTATATGTCTGCAACCTGCTGAATCATACTTACAGCCCCTGACCAAGCTTGGGGACTTGCTCAGGTAAAGCAGCTGATATTAAATTTTCTATCTATACCCGAGACCCTTCCCCAAACTGCAGAGATGCACTCATATCTAAACTGTGGCAGAATTTAAGAGCATGATGGGACAACACTGTAAACATTTCCAAGTAGGGTCTTATCATAATCCAGCAGTTGTTTCGGGTTAGCTCAGTTCACAAACAATTACACGTCTAGGTTGTTTTCTTTAATCTAGTTTATATAAACACCTGTATAGAACAAAAGCAAGTTTTAAAAAAACAACTAAGAGGCAAGTAAAAGGATACGTCTGCATCCACGTAAGACTGCAAGAGTCTTATTTCTCCCTGAGAGTGACATTCATACAGAGTTACCTGGTGAAGAGAAGACAGGACTAGGTAAGTTTGGATCAAGACAACAACCTTTTTCCCCCCCAAAAAAAGGTTAGACATCATCATACAAAATGTGCAGTTGCATAACATGCTGACCCACTACGTTAATTGTAGTATACATTAGCTAATATACATAAAAACGCTTACAAGTCCTAACTTATACAAAAAAGACAAAGGAATATAAAGAAACGATGCCACATGAATCCCATATGACTCAGATGCCTCGCCACCACTTACCCTATTACTCCCGACTGTGGCAAACACCAGCGGGTCTCCCTCCTTGCTGTGCCAGTTAAACTGGACTCCAAACAGTGGCTGTCCGTGGTCCTCCTGTGGAAACCGTTGTGTCATTGTTAACGAAATGAACAGGCGTGTGATAAGACAAACCTCCACTTGGATGGTCCAGCAGTTGTTTGTCTAAGTAAAGTTGGGATGGATATGTATGCGTGTTTGATACAGAGGAAAGATATGGACAGAATGCTGTGTAGATTGTTGTAAATCCAAATAAGTATATGTACTTTGATGGTAATTCTAATATGACAGAAAACAAAAGCTACAAGATACGTTTGTTACAAGAAACGATAAAACCTTGGCTGGACATATCGTTCAGCCGTCTGTACTCACCCTCAGACTGTTGACACATTTAAAAGAATATCTGCACTTCTTGGACTTCCACTTGCCCTTGCCCCAGCTCTTTCTGCCCGGAGCGTTGGCAGTGTTTGTGGGTGTGTCTGGCCGCTCTGCGTTGGTCCCACTCTCAACACTAACAGCATCATCCTACAAATGCAAAAAAAAACAACAAAAACAAAAACAGATGACAGGGTGTAAACATGTTCATCAGGTATATCTTGCAGAAATTAATGGCAGTCTTTTCTGATTACCTTCTCAGAAACACTTTACCAGCAACAATCAACCTTCACACTCTTAGAAAAACATATTCCATTGTCATTTTGTAAAATAATGTTTGCAATAATCTACATTGCACATACAAGTTTTGCTGCAGCACATTCCATTTAAGGCCAAAAAACCTACCTTTACCTATTATATTCTCGCATATAGGTTTAAGTTAATTTTAAACACATTCAACAAAGCATTTCTGTGGCTAATTTCTGCTGAGATGAGGTAAACAGTGTTTGCTAGAGACCAAGATTTGCCTTCTATGTGGTCAATAACAGGACATCCCTCATTAACTCAGGATATTTGTATCATCTCTCAAGCTGACGCCTCTCCATCACACCTTAAATGAACTACCACAACGCACATTTCAACTACTTCTTCCATGATTAACTTGTAAGGTTATTAGCTGCTAGTGCTAACGCTAACATTAGGTTGCACGTGAATGATAGTCTGCGCATAAAGACAACGTATTTCGCCTAGGTACTTTAAAAAGTCCGTGAGTGTGAAGCTATCTGAGTGTAGTGTACTTTGGACGGACTAAAGTGGCAACCAGCTAATGCCATCATAGCTAAATTACACCAGCTGTTAGAATTTAGCCGGTATAGGTGAACAAAGCTGCTAGCTCTACACTTTAGCCGGCCGGCTACTTTAGCACGATGCTAACTCGCTAGGAATATTTTAGGAGTCATTTGTCGCCGAAGAAACAACACGCTTTAAATGCTTACATTCTCGTCTCCTGATAAATCGGGGTTACTGTTCTCGTCACTGCTTAATTTTTGTTTTTTCGTCGGTATTTCTTTTCCCGCTTGAGAAGGGGACTCGGACATGTTCTTATTTTCCCTCATTTTGGCTCAAATCCGCCTCTTCCGCTATGCCGCCGCAAGTACCGCCGGGTATGGTTGTTTCATTCAGACTTAGGTTGTAGTTCCACTACGTTGTTAATTAAAATTTAGAATACCAATTATTTAATTAGCATTGAGGATTGCTTTTGCCACGGTTGCTTTTATTTATTCATTTTAACTTTGGGTCAAAATATTTTTGACGTTTTGTACAATAAAATAATAGTCTCGGAATATATGATAAAAGGTTAGTAGTGGCAGCCCTATAAATTAGTTCAGGTCCAAGGCATTAAATACACTATATGCACTAAATATTAAATACATATCTCAGCCAGTCAAGCAGCTAAGATTACAACCAGTACCTCATGTTCTCTTGCCTTCGGAGTCACTGCTCCTTTCACAGTGCACTGAAGGAATCCAGTGGAGGTTGCATTCCTTTATGTGTGGTTCTTTGAATGCTGGAAAGATGTCGGTTTGCCTGGGAGCACATAATTATCACCCTGGAGGTGAAAACTGCATTGTCACAGGGACCACTTGGCAGCTCGGCTCGCCCTTTGTTTATTGCAAAAAGCACCCTTGAAAATGGATGGAAGCCGCTTCAACTGCACATGCTACAATGCTAACATGCCATTTGTTTCTTCAGTGTTTTCTGCACAACCACTCAGGTGTTTTCCTTTTTTCAGGCTGATCAGACCTCTGGTGAATGTGGATGGAGCAACGCTGGCAAGAGACACACGAGGTCACAATAAGTGTAACAAACTGACAGAAGAGTCAGGGAGGTATCAATCAAGCTCAACCTGAGAAGAAGCCTTAATCAGACAAAATAAGTGGAATCACCTGTTTGTGCAGTTCTGTAATCGAAGTAAGGCCAAAGAAAACATAAAAACATGCTCATTTACATGTATTTAATAAAAAACAGTTTACAATCATAATGTTTTGTAAAATACACAGAAACATGTTAGCTTTCACAGTCCAACATAATTATTCTCTATGTGCGGTGATATCTGCCATGTTGTTGGAATGACCCGGATTGGCTTCATGACAACAGCATCATGTCTGCATCCTCCACGGAGGCCTGGCTCATCTCCTCAGACAGCTCATCATGATCATCATCCTCCTCCTCCTCCTCATCCCCTTTGGTCTCCTCGGCTGCTCTCTTTACACCCCTCTGCTTCGACAGTGCCACCGCATAGCGAATGTTATACATGTTAAAGTCACACCTGCGCAGAGAACAAGCACATTCACAATCACTGACTTGGTTTGAATTTGGAGTTTGTATTATAACATGAAGACATTTAAGGAAAAAACAATTTGATAAACATTTTAAAAATGCACTTACAGTTTGGACAGATTGTCAAAGTGTCTCTGGATGCTCTTCTGCAGCGCCTGGAGCATGGGCAGTATGGCTCCAGACCTGCACGCCAGATAAAGATCATGAGGTACAGGTCACTCACAATTATACAGAAACAGTAATGTGCGCTTGACAAAATCCAATCATAAAACCAGTAATAAAAGACTGGGAGCACACCTGTTTTTGAGTTTCTGTCCGTTCAGCATGAGCAGGCTCTGGGCCCAGGTCATGTAGAACTGCAAGTGACCCGACTTCTCCAAACATGCCGCCACAAAGCCCAACAGCTTCTCAACGTAGATGTCAGGAAGAGAGCCACAAACTACTGGGACTGGAACACAAACCACATCAATCAGGTATTTTTGGTTTTAAAGGTAGTTGATTCATAGCTACTAATTGAAAACTCACAGTACTGTGAGAAGGATGGTTCACTCACTCTGCTCATGTGGCACAGTTTCCAGGACTTCCTGCTTGAGGGCTTTTTCGTTGAGTCTGAACGCCAGGACGATAGCCGACGCCCACTCCTGTAGCCGC
This sequence comes from Lepomis gibbosus, assembly GCA_029875015.1. Taxonomy (NCBI): domain Eukaryota; kingdom Metazoa; phylum Chordata; class Actinopteri; order Centrarchiformes; family Centrarchidae; genus Lepomis; species Lepomis gibbosus. Next base: position 989 of record JAPMOB010076913.1, on the reverse strand, counting down.
AGCTGCTTACGTATGCTTGCCGGCGTCACGTCCAAGTCGAGGTCGTAGGGGTCAAAGACCAGAGACCCATCAAGGGAGTAGACAAGAAGGCCCTCGGTGGTAGTGGCCGACCAGCTACGACCTGAGAAAATATCAAACCACCTTAAAAATACCTGACACCAGTTTCCGCTTGCTTAATTGCATCTTGGCCAGGTCTATCTTGGAAAATGAGATTTTGATCTCAATGAGACTTACCTGGTTAAATAAAGATTAAATAAATAAAAAAACTGCATTAAAATGTCTTATAAACATGAAAATTATTTAATTTAGCAACATGACCAATATGACTTTCCTTTGCTCATTGTTCAAACTTCCTACACTTTTCTTCATCATCATTTAAATTTAATACTTTCTTCAACTTAAACTTGAACTGTATGATATTGAAAGTATTATAGGGGACTGGGAATCTGCATACAAGTTCCTGAGATGAATGACAGACCAAAAATGTAAATTTAAATGTAGACATGTAGAAAAGCCATGTATCTCCTTACATCTCCTTTGTCAGACTTTACTCACAAAACGTAATAACGGCAATGTCTCTTTAAGTGGGAAAACCTACCAGTAGGGGAGAACCGCAGCGAGCTCACTCTGATCTCTGGCTTGAAGTGTCGAGAACTCATATCACCTGTAAAAAAAATAAAATAAAATAAAATTTGAAAGAAAAACACGCATAAACGGATTGACATGAGGTCAACAAGCCACAAGAAGTGACTTTAGTTGACCGTTTTCTTAAACATCAATCAATTTATGGAGAAAACCCATTATTAAGTCTACTTAGTGACCAAATGCCCTATTAGTGAAAAGACCTTGTTTTCCTTAAATACAGCAACACACTGTATTGATCCAGTACAGTGATCAATAGCTCACTTGTCTTTGCAACAGCACTGCAAACGGCTCTATTTGGAGGACTTAGGTTGCAATGTTGCCAGAGCACAAATTCACATATAAAC
>JAPMOB010076797.1:0-20289 GCA_029875015.1 Lepomis gibbosus | reverse complement strand
TGAGCAATAAACAAAAAGCATAAAAATACAAAACAGATGAAGTGATAAAAATGGTAACAAAGTCTTGAAAAATAACAAGTGGGATTTTTTTGAAAAATCCCTAAGTTGTGTGAAGCAAAAGAGGACTTCTTTTTTTTTAAGAGGAGAGGATTGCAGGAAAGGAGCGATATATTTGAGAGAACATGTGGACAACTCATATGCTCATAAGAAAGAGAGGAGAATTATGCATACAGCAGTAAGGACACCTTTTATTTTTACTGTGGTTGAAACTGAGCTGGGAGGGTGAGTGTGAGAAGGAGGACAGATTGTGGGCAATGAGAGAGTGTCCATCCTTTGCTTCTCGCTGCTATTTTATTAGGGTCATTACGGGCCATCTTTGCCCATGCCACTGGGCCATGCAGTCATCACACTCATGTCAAACAAATTAAACCTAAATAGAGCAGCCCTTACATAACATGGCATATTTTCTCATTAGCAAAAAACATTCACAGTTTTCTGAGCTCTTCTGCCCCTCTTGATTACAGCCCTGCATTATTAGTGTGACCACAGAGCTATTCTTCCAAGTTAAAGCTTCCTTCATTAGAAGTGCATAGACAAACAGATGTGCCACCCACCCAAACACATAAAAATTGCATCCATGCCTACATTTACAGAGGCTGAGGGCTTTCCTAGAGCCATGAAAAAACCCTCATCGGACAGACACACACACACACACACACACACACACATAAGCACACGCACAGAATGCACAGTCTTAATGAGAGCACCCATGGAAATCTGGGACACAAGGACAAGAGTCTGTGAGGGGGCTGGCGACTGTAATTAAATACAATGGCTGGCTTCTGGAGCCTTGTCAAGCCGAGGCATGGAGCAAAACAATGGCAAGCCTGTGGACAGAGAGGCAGGGAGGCTCAGCAGAGAGGACAGAGCTACTTAGCCCTTCAGCAGCCCTCACCCAAGCATTATTCAACACCAGCCTCCATCCAAGCTCTGATCAACACCAACCACCATACAAGCCTGTCTATTGTGTGATCCGCAAAATCATACGCACAAACACTGGAAGAACTGACTCACACTCGCCTGGAGAGCTTCCCTCGATATCCTTGCAACATGTTAACACTGGAAATGTGCGTGTCTGGCAAGGGTTCCATACCGGAGCCCCTCCAGAGCCTGCAAAGTCACCACGGTAACTAATACTCGAGCTACAGCTAGAATATCATTCCTTTAGCCAAGAGAGGGCTAGCATGAATAGACAATAACACCCCGCTTTGCTGAGGGATACAGGAACCCGCAACCTGAAAATAATGTTTAAGTGAAAAACAATAAGAAGTCACTGATAAGGAATCTATTGTACTTTGGTGAGGAGGTGTAACACAAACCACATGATCTGTACGGTGCCCGCAATTGTTGTTAGCCAGACACAAGGCTGGATTCAAGACTACATTCTGGCATGTTGTCAGACCAGTCCCAGAAGCGAGAGTAAACAGCACAGGCCGTCAGGTATAACCAGCAAAAACAAACCTGACACTGTGTTGAAATAGCTTAGTTCATTTTTTGTTGACATTTTTAGTTTAGAAATCACATATTCAATAATTTGGCACAGTAAACAACCTCTTCCCTCCCCTCCCCACTCCATCCCTACCCCACCCAAATAGCAGAAGTCCATTTAAAGGAGCTTGTGCCTGTCTAACATCTGACCACAAGCTACGGCTGAAACTAGACCCTCAGCTAATTCTGTCACACAATGCATGTATTATAAAATTATAACTATTTCTCTTTCTGAATTGTATTATTATGAATTGCTCTAAACAATGTGTGAGCTGGACATGAATTAACAAAGCTCCAAGATATCATTGTCTCAGATCTCTCCTTTGATAATTACATTGCGCATGTGTGCGTGTGTGTGTGCGTGTTGCACCAACATATCTTAATAGCTTAATGTAGCATGGTGTTCTCAAACTCAGAGCCAAAGCACCGGTGATTTAATTAAGTTCAAGTGTGAGTGGTCTGTAATGCCACTCTTCAGATTCACTTTGCATACATCATGAGCCACAAGTGCACTTAGAGAGAAGCCGTGCCCTCGCAGCCACATCCTCTATAAGCAATCACCACATGCCTAGACTTAAATGGACAAATATGCACAAGACTGAAATTAAATCTATTCTAATGATGAACTGGCCTGAGCTGTAATACTGACATAAGATAGTCTGGCTAACATCAGCACTTCAAAGGCATCAAGACCACAGACCAAGACACACACACACACACATAAGCCCACCGGCTATTATCAAGCATCCAGACTCTGGGCTGTCTCGGCCCAGTGCTGCTGAGCAGTTCTTGAGGTTCAGCTCTAGGTTAGTCCTCTGAGATTTGATTACCTTCATCCCCACTGGTTACTGGGCCCAGCTGTGAAGCATATTAATGAGATTTCGCCATCATTAGGGGGAAGCTAACTACATTAGCAGGCTGGCTGGTTGGCTGGCTGGATTGCGGTAAAGAGAACTGGAGAAAATGAAGGCAGAGGGGATGAAGGGGGAGAGAGAGAGCTTTGACAGGGTCTTCCACTTTGTTGAATCCTACTTTATCATGGACCATTGTGTTCCCCTGGCTTCTATTAGGTTATGTGGACACACACACGCTTGCCATGTGTAAGATACATGCGAGAACATCCTGTATATAAGTCGATTTGTCTTTCCATGCAGTGAGTGTGCAGGAGAGGATACACCAGACAGACCACCATGCCACAGGCTGCTGCATTAAGGCTTGCTTTGAAGTCTGCTTAAAATAATGAAGTGGGATGGCCAATGGAACAGCCCTTGGGACAGAGACCGCCTTGCAAAACCCTGGGAGTTGTAGGCCAGTGTATCATGCATGTCCATAAAAACGACTGGCAGCTACTTAAGAGCTTTTAAGTGCAGCAAAACAGACCAACAAGTGAGCAGAGAAGGGCATCACTCATGCATGGTGCTTGACTTTTGCAAAATATTCAGACACTATTTCTGGTTTCCATGTTGGGAATGTGGGTAAGCAGCAGGGAAAACGATAAACACACATGAGGGGAATGCTTTGTCAGCACTCTTCAGTTACTGAGGGGGGAAATGGGACTATTTCCTTGCTTACAGGGAAATCCTGCCATTCTCTAGCAAAGCGTCACAACAGCTTTCCGCTGAAAATGGATGGTTCTCCGTTCGCTGCCTTCACACCGATTACTGACAGCAAAGCCACGCATGCCATCTGAATATGAGCCGGGCTGAGGGCGGGTGTGCGCAGTCACACACTAGCAGGCAGGCACAGACTGACAGCTGCAAGGAGAGTGACAGTGGGGTGTGTTTGTGTTCAAACACAGAGTATGAACAGTTACGCTATTGGATGGGAGAGGGGGAGGAATCTGGCGGCAGGGTAGGCAGGCATAAGTGAAAACACACATACACACACACACACACACACACACACAGGAAGTACAGCTAGTGGAGGTTAACATGGGGCAGGAGAGCAGACAGCAAGACTCAAGCCTCCCATATTCATTGTAACTAAATCCAGCCTTTCCACCCCCGTCTCCCGCCACTTTCCACCTTCATGTACCTCTTATTCCTTACTGTCCCACTAAATGAGTTTGACATTCTCCTCTTCCCGTTGCTCTCTACAACTTACATCCTATGCAAGGCGGAAAGTCATAGGAAGTCCTCTTTTACATCTTGAATCTTTCAGGCTTTGGGTTTGTCTTGCAACTGTAGGCTTTGTAAAATTGTTTCATGTACACTTTTTAAGCACCAAGATGCACTAATTGTTACAGCCACAGCCAGCAAAAGGCCTTAAAATCTACCCAGCATGGGAATGTCAATATCTGATTCATTGTCCACCTAAAGATGCAAACAAAATCCCAATCGATCAACTACAGTATTTTATTGCCTCACAGATTCTGAAGTTTTTTATGCTAGTAGGCCATCTGTCACTACTCCCACTCATACATGCATGGCACTGTATGAGTGTTTGTGTGTGTGTGTGTGTGTGTGTGTGTGTGTTTCAGTGAGGGGGAAGATTACTGAGGATCCCCCTGCCTTGGTGTGCTCCACCTAAGCTGCTGCATGTCTAGCTTGCAGTCTATTATCTCATGTTGGAGAGAGAGAGGGCAAAAGAGAGAGAATGCATGAAGATACCGTGTGCTGTCACTAATAATGAGCCTCCAAGCTTGCCAAGGAAAATAATGGGAACATACTTGTGCTGTTGCACAACACCACCATTTTAGGAAAAATCAAGGTCTATATACAGAGTCATAATATACATTTTAATTCATACATATGACACCATGACAATGTTAGTGTAAAGGATGTAAGGGCATAGATAAAACTGAAAGCATAATCTAATTCTAATATAATTTCCTGCTGTGAATGATGCATCACTTCCACTTAGGAGAGTATGTTGTGGTCAACATTTCACAGAAATGACAGCCTACTGTTTTGCAACCATTGCAGATATTAACATTTTGCAGAGAGAGCACAAATTGATGTGACAGCTTGAGTTCTTAAAGGACTGTGTGGTATGTTTGAAGGCTACACTGTCCAAGACCAAAGTTTAAAGAGTAGCGCTCAAAATTGGGGCCAAGTCACTCCCCCGTCTAGAGTGTTACAGCAAGAAAAACACACACACTCACACACACATAAGTGATTGATAGATGAGGGTCCGAGCACAGGCCGAAGGGCAAGGCGGTGCAGAGCAAGGAGTCTTTCTTGCCTGTTATGACTATCTCTCCTCAACACCAGGAAATGATGGGCCAGAAGTGGGGAAAACACCAGGTTGTGTTTAAGCAGGGTTAATTTATGGCATCGTTACATCTTTGCGAGTTGTAAATGTATGCAGTTCTTCTGTTTGATTGCTTCTGGAAACACAACAAATGAAAATCTGCGTGCTCACGTAAATTAGTGCATCTGCCTGTTTGCATATTGGAATGGATGTTGCCTGAGATGTACACTGTGTGTATGTGCAAGAGAGCCTGCGCGTGTGAACGTCAGCATGTTCTTGTCTAGGCCAGGTCTGGTTTTTATCAGCCCAGCGGCCCCCACCATGTTCCCAAGCCCTTCTCCAGGGGCCCAAGATAACTTCCCTCTCCATGCTGCCAGGCCTCTGAAATAACAAAACACCAGGTTTTCCTATCACCGCTGCCCCGGCAAATGGAGACAGAACTGAGAACATGTGTGGACAAACTAGAGCGCAGGGGGAGGGGCAGCAAGGGACTGAGCAGATGGCAAAGGTGAGGTCTACAGGGCTAGACGTGGAGCAGCAGCTTCATGTTAACCATAGTAGCTGCTCTGTGCTGTAACAGCCACGTGCAAGCATTTGGTGTTGTTAATAAGAAGCCTTCTAACAAATACAGAATTCACAGGACATCTAAACCACAAATGCATTTCTTGAATCTTAAATGAGTTTATGGATCTCATGGTGCAAAATAAACAAAAACAGAAAATGCAGCCAAAGACAGCTATCTTGCTGGAGAGAACCACAAGCTCCCTGGCAACAACACTCCATTGCAACCCTGAGTAACACAGTGTAACTCAACCCAGCAGCTGTCTTTGCCTGCTGACTGACACTGGAACTATGTGAGTTGGCACTTCCCCCGGGGTGACTGGAGATATGTGGCATGACCTGATGGTGTGGGACATGGGGGTGCGCACAAGGGGGCAAAAGGCAGCCCATATCGGCCAGGGGATGCCAGGATTTGGACAGGGACAGCGCCGTGTTTTAGCAACCGTTAACACATGTCATTGTAGGGTGTGGGCATGAACACTCTAAAACATGATATCCAATGTAAGCATGTGTGTGTGAGAATGTCAAAATGTGTGTGTGCACGATTCACTTAGGATTCTGAACATACATTTGGTACATGGCAGGTCTATTAAGATGGTCGGACAGGCCGAGGTGTCAACAAATACGTGCTGTTTTGTGCAGAGATAATTGTTTCAAATGTCCTCTTGTGTGTATGCGTTAGGGTGAGCCCAAAGCCTCATTACTGCAATGAGCTAAAGGCAGGGAGTTTAACTCAATGGGAGAAGCACACTCATTATTAGCAAACCTTTTCTGTGGCTAATCCACATGACGAATACAGGCATTGTTTGCCCACAGTGGATCTGCCATTTAACATTTACGAGCTGATCACACGCATACAGCAGCTGTACACCATCAGCTGAGCGACATCACTGACCCACATTAAGAGAGAGAGGCAGGGCAAGAGAGCACGGAGCAGGACGAGACAGGCTGCAAGAGAAACGGGGGCTGATAAAGCTAGAGAGGAGAGAGAGCATATGAGGAGCCAAGCTGAGCGACAGGACGGTGACACGCAAGACAAACATTTCAAAAGCAGGCCCCAAATAAAAGCTGTGCAAGCTGGCGTGTTTGCTTCTAGACACACTCCCCACAGTGAGAAAGGGGGAAGGTGTAACCACAGTGTGACCTCCCTTTGTCAACTCTCTGTCAAAGTGAATTAATACACCTTCCCTGGAGTGACTTACAGCTGTGATACCTTATGACACATATTTCAAGATCAAGGTCAGCATTAGATCAAAACATACACACACACACACACACACAAGTGAAACCACAGCCTTTTACAAACTGGTCTTTAATGTTACCACTCTGACTGTGAAAACGGCTTCATGAAACATTAAGCCTCTCTTTTACAGAGTGCCTGCGTTGGGTAATTATAGAATTGTGCGTGAGTGGATGACTGTGTTTGCGCTTTTTTCCCCTTCTGTGATAACAAACTGCACTCATGCATACTAGGAGCCAGCAGGGTGCCAAAGCAATAGCAAACCGGGGCCTACCCAATCCAGAAACTCACTGTGTGGTCTAACAAAAGCCTTTACGGTTTACATTTTAGTCATCTGACTGATGCTCTTTTTTCACAACCACTTAGAATGAGTGCAACGGCCAAATAAGCTTCAATTCCCTGTTTTCCAGTAAAAATCCAAGGTCAACGACATTACAAGCAACCAGTAATAAGAAGCCCAAGGGTCAGAGGGCTGAAAATATTTCTGTGACCTTAAAGGAAACCTAAAAAGAGACAAAATGCTGGGGGAGGGGAATACAAAAATGGTCTACGAAGAGAGGACGTAAGAGCAAAGCACGTCATTTAAGAGAAACTGGTGATTTAAATTAGTGAGATCATGAACACGTGTGTGCCCTCAGCATTTAAAAACAATCACAGGTGACACTGGAAACACTGGAAAATGCAATTCATACCCTACAAATCTGATTGACTGTGCTGAAATTTCATCCATACACATTGACCCGACCTTATTCATCTTTATTGAGCTGAGTGCCACACACAGTGTTTGAAGGCCAAAAGACCATCATGAATGATTGCACTAGTGTGTTTGCTCTTCACTCACTATAACAGAGAGGTTATCTACCTATTGATACTTGCTAATCCAACATGACTGGCAGCATTCAAGGCCTTCCATTCTTAAGCGCATATTTAACAGTGGAGGAAGAAGGTCATAAATATGGAGGGAGCAAAGGCCTATTTGCATTAGAGGGCTAAAGTGGACTTCGAGGGGCCAAGGAGGTGGAAATAAAAAAGGGGGGAACAAGGGATCAAGAGGAAAGGGAGAAAGAGAAGAGGCTCATCAGGATCTGGGGTGGAGAAGAGAGGATCACCGGGGACAGGCTTTGTCATGTTAAACCGCCTCTCTCGGCTCATGTTCTCCCTCTCCCTCTCTATGGACAACACAATAGTCAATCACAGTGGAATAGATTACGAGAGTTTGATCTTCTAAACTTCAGAGCAGGAGCAGCATGACTGTGGAAGTGGGGGAGAGGTTGCTATTGCAGTGTGTGGATGAGGTATATGTGCAATGATGCCAAATAATGTACCTTCTCACCACACCGTTTCGCTTAAAATTCAGATTCATTTCAATTCAGGTTTGTCACTTCACGTGCTTGTCAACGTGAGTTAGAGCTAATACTTAAACTCGCTTGTAATTTACCTCCGCCCTCGAGCCTCAGCAGGCTAATGTGCATTCCTCTACTGTACAAGAACCCCATAATGACAGCACTTCCCTCCATAAATTAGCCAAAAGAACCAATGTCAAGTTCTGAGTTGAAAGCCTACTATCATGGATGTTAAGTGAAGGTATTTGCAGGGGCGTCTACAAGAAGACGCAGCAAGCGGGCCATTATCCTGTCACTAGTATGTTAAAGAGCTCAGTGATGCCAAGACCCGAGGGGGTTACTAGGTCAGCACAAGGGTTTAAATGGTCGTAAGACCCCAAGGAGAAAGCTGACATATTTAGAATAGCCAGACTTAGCGGAAAACAACCTGGTTCCACAATTATGAGATGAAAATAACACTCTGATATTATTCTACAGATTCATAGGCTGAAACTGCAACATTTACCAACTTGGCTACACACCTGACCAACGAACCTTTGCGTAAAGTAAGGCGTCTAAGATCTCAGTGGTATCTTTAAATGCCAAAACATCAATACTGCACGGCCAGCCACTGCTCCCCTGCTCATGCCCTCTAATGATGACTGATGGCACACTTCTGATCCAGCCGTCTGATGTGTACTATCAGGGGGCTGCTTAGTAGAAGATTTGGGCAGTGGAGGGGAGAACGGGTGGGCGGGGAGAGGCAGAATCATCTGTCTTTAGCGTCAGCGCTAATGCAAAAAAAATAAAAAATAAGAAGAGAGTCTCTTGTCGATAGCAGTGAGACGTTAGGTTAGCTCTGTTCTTAGGAAAAATGGCTGATGAGAGCAGGCAGAGACATCAAGGGAGCGCAGTGGGATGTTACTCGATTTTAATGAAGGACATGTTTAGCTTCCTCGAGTATGGTTTATGCTTTTCCCCTTCTCTCTTTCTCGTGTGTGTGTGTGTGTGTGTTGTCTGTGCCTTCACAGACACTAATTTCCTGCATGGATCCCTGACCTTTCAATGTAGCCTGGGGGGGGGGACCATTTGATCATGACACACACACACACACACACACTTCCTGTGATATGGCTGCCCACCAGACAGTGGACTGGTTTTAGTGAGACAATTTTGATCTCAACCTACTGTGTCAGTCTAAAAAATGACATGAGGTTGTTCACATAGAACACATAATAAATACATTTTTGATAGAATACATAATTTTGAAGCCGTTTTTTTAGTTCACAGTAACAGCAGCCTGAAGAGAAATACTGGCCGAGCTAAAAACATTGTTGGTTTATTGATTTTGTCATGGTTGCCATTTTTCACTTAAATTTTGGTTTGCCAATTGTCCAATATTATTCATAGTTTTTGTCTTTATGTATGTGCAAAGGAGGCATTATGAAGCTTCAAATACACCCTTGATATGAAGATTTAATGTGTTTTGTTCTCTGTTCTTCAAAGAGTAAACTGCCAGAACAGATAATTATTTATATGGAACAGCAGAAAAAAAGTAGTCTGTGTTCAGAGTTAGGCGTGCTGTTTCCATCTGTATGTGCATGTGTGTGTGAAAGTACCACTGTAAGGACTATGCTTGCTGCTTGTGCACCCACTAGTAAGCAGGCCTGCCAAAAACAATGAGTGCAAGTAACCTGAGCTGAGCCCTCAGGTGAGCCTGGTGTTAATGCTCCCACTTCTCCCTCCTGTCCTCTTTCCGTCTGGGGTCCAGTTAACCCTGGCTGGCCTCTACAGACTTCTACGTCTCACTGCCTTGTGACCTGGGCCACATCATGACCCTGGAGCCGACTGGGTACCGTTTATTGCGACCCAGTTCCACCTCAAGTAGCAACGAACGCCTCTCCCAGTTAACTCTGTCCATTAAGCTAAGTGGGGCCTATCAATTATTCAACAGCTTCCCATGTATAATTCAAGGGATAAGGGGAGCTGTCATGAATAGCGACACACACAGGTGAGGAAAGAGTACAGTACTTTCAATTCAAAGTTTATTGGAATAATACACATCTGCAAGCCAATTTGTTTAATGTGATGATAGGGACGTTGGGATGGAACAAAAATCCTAATGTCAATCTGTAAAAAATAAATAAACAGCTAGATGTAAGAAAGTGGATGAAAAGATGAAGAGTTACAGGAAGTTGTCCGCCACAAGATGAATGAATGAATGAAGAGACAACAAACTGAGAGAAACAGTCATGCAGCACAGTTAGAAAATGAGAAATGCATAAAAAAAGTTTGAGCAAACTGAAGGAAGATATAGAATTTATTTTGTTGCTCTAATATATCTTGATGTATAAATCACACCAAATTGAAAAACTGAGCTGAAAAGAGAGAAAATTAGGCCAGAGCATTAAAAGTGGCGAGAAGGCAGCTTTACAGTGCTACCCACCCTCCTCCCTCCACTGTGTAGGCGTGGGTCCTGGGGGAGCCACCAATGTTAATACAGTTATTAAGCCTCTCCACTGAAGCCTGCTCCACCTCCCCAACCCTGAGCATCAAGGAGCTCTCTGCCTGCCAGGCAGTGGGCAAGCTCGCTTGCTTCCACAATGAGATCAAACAGTCCCAAGTAGGGCAGCTCAGGGGAAGCCAGTAATGGAGCTTCCCGCTGAACAGTGAGGGCAGGTGGGGTTGGATATGTCAAGCCCAAGGAGCATCCCAGCAGGATTTACGAAGGGGCGGGGGGCAGAGGGGGGTTCAACTTTGCCGTAGCGCCTCCCTCCCTTCCTCCCTCTTCAACGTCAGCTGACTAAAATTCCCATGCATCTCTACCTGATGTTGGGGAGCATATGTGAAAGAGTGGATTTCTTCTCTTGCTAGTTTCAGGGTGTATGTAGTTGTGCAGGTTGATTAGAGGCAAGGCGAAGATGAGGCTGGGTGGTCAGACTAGGGAGTAGCACTGTAGGCAAGACTTTCATGTGCAGCCAGGGAACCCCTCTTTTAGTACAGATGGGAACCTAGCTGGTCACCGCTGCAGCAGAAGGACATGTGTGTGAGTGTGTCTAATTGCTGCATTACATCCAATCCATAATTCACACGGGCATGGAAGATTAGTGTTGCCACTCTTGCCTGTAGCCAGAAGGAACACATTTGGGCAGCCATGCAGATTGCACGCAAGGTACTAAGTAAAAAGCTCAGCAGTCTACCTGCCTTCAATGTTTAACATGTCTATAGCTGAAAAGGCTCAATTTTGAGCAAGCTAAATACATGATGAGGCTGGACAGGGGAAACAGGTTTTGCCAAGGAAACTGGGCCATACACAGTAAGATTATTGAAAAACTAAGATCACACATCAGGCTCAACATGATACTTAATACGAAATACAGAAATGAAAGGAGTAAAGAATGGATAAAGAGATGGGAAAGATAAAGGCAAATGCTGTAATGTGCTAACTAGCATGGGGATATAGGTCATTCTGTACCAGACTCAAGTTGCCAACACTGGCCTGTTGGCAGCCACTGGATGCAGGCCAAGGCTCCATCAGTCGCACTAGAACACCAATAATATCAGTCACCCAGCTAAGCCTCTCCCCTCTCTGTCTCTGTCTGTTGTCTCCCTTCACTTATTTCCTCATTCTTTTCCTCCCCATTCACTCTCCACTGCTTTTTGTTCAAAGGAGAAAAGGGCAAAAATCCAGAGGCCAAAAATGACATTAAACCCACTGAAAGGCTCCACAGAGATTATTGTTTGAAAATGCCAGCTCTCTTGGTGCCCCCCTCCGCTCCTCTCCTGGTGCCTGAGATCTATCTCTTTCCCTCTCGTTTTCTTTCAGCTGAGAGGTGCTGACAGCCCAGACACAATAATCCAGCTCTATTGTGGAACCACCACAGTTGCAGCAGTGCTGTGCAAAGGTTTCCCACGTATGGCGCGAGGACAGAGCAGCATGTCACGCCATCGCGGTGGCACAGAACGGTACTGCTACGAGCAAAGGGGCCGGCCACCAGTTACTACAGGGCACCACACTGGGCAACTTGACAACTATAGTTCGAACTCACGTCACCTTTTCCATTAGTCAGCTGGAGCAGAAACGGAGAGAAGGGGAGAGCCTTGTTGTCAAAGTGCTCCTACAAGTCTGATTTTATCTTTACAAGGCATCATCGTGTGGAGCACCAAACAAAAGGTGTGTATGCGTGCAAATGGTAAAGCATTAAGAGAGTAACTTGAACACTGTTAGACTTTGCTCAAAACAAAGCAAAAGCACAACTGTGAAATAGTAACTAAATTAATTAGTTAGACTTTCGTATCATATCCTTGAGCAGAACTGATGAACACATGCCTCACTTCATTTTCTCTTTCCTTTCCTACCCTCCCTTCGTCTTTTTACCCTACTATAAAAAGCTTTCCTCGGGTTACTGTTAAAAATCCCGTGGAATGACAGAATTTGCCCTCTCCTCTCTAAGTGCTGCATGGCTGCATATTTCCCTATCAGCCTTCCCCAATCTGAAGGAAGATCTGGGCCGGCAGGACTGGTGAAAAAAGATGACTAGGAATGAGGAATAGACAAAGACATTTATGTGTTTAGTTTCACTCCGAGAGGAGGGCCCATGCCATCCTGAGGGCTTTATCTCAGTTTCTTTCCTGCTGCATTGCCTCTGGGTATGAATCGTTCTGAAACAAACACCAGTATGTGACTGGCAAATGAACTAGCAGCAAAGAGGGTTGTGAAATATTTGTTTTTCGCAGAACAATGACTGCTCCTCAGCATCAGCATCAACATGACCACTTAATTAATGTGATATCTATCAGGCGACTATCTCACTCACTAACAATGGCCCAGATAAGGCACTGAAGGTCGCAGCAAAAGGTTAGACAATACGACTCTCTTAAATGAAGGGGCTGCTTGACATCTGAGTGCCTCTCATGTAACACACAGTGGCTCTATTCATAACAAACAGGATCCAGTTGTTTCAATCTCTTCTCATTCACCTCTCTTAACCTACACGTGTTTGGCGCTGCTCAGCTACAGGGCATCTCTCAGTTCACACAATACTAATATCACAAACAGGGTTACAGGGAACAAGCGGCCTGTAACCTGAGCCTGTCTCCCTCCTTCAGAAGAACATGCTGTCCTATCCATCACTATCCAGCTCTACACTCTTCCTTCCCACCTCCGCCGCACTGTTGGCAGTCCATTTCATCGCAGGTCCCAGGTGGGCCTTTAAGAGTCAAATGTCAGAGGCCGGGCTCCAGACAGACAAGTAATGAATATGAAATGATTCGGAGGGACTGTGGGAAAGAGAAGAGAGCAGTGTCCAGACAGACCAAGCTCCTCTGTCACTAAGTGGGACCACATTGAGCCAGGCTAAGCCGGTCCAGGATGACATGAGAGAGAACCGCTGAGGAGATAAACAATATAGATATCTAAAGTTACTTTCATAAATCAAGACCTACAGAAAGGGCTTGTCTTCTCCCAGAGTTGCCCTGTGTGCACCCTGGAGGCCTGTTAAAGACACCAACACCAGGTAATATGAAAGCTGGGCAAATAAGGACTTCAGTCATTAACTGCAATGAGATCATCTGAAACACTCAGATGACTAACTTGTTAAAAGGAGCTGAGGGGACTTTGTTTTTGTGTGCACAAATAAATAAGGGTACGTCTGAGTGATTCAGAGCTCCCTCTTCTTTCTTGCATGAAACACAAACTCCCCTTAGTTAACAACGCTGACTGAGACGGCAGCAACACGGTGCTATTTTTGTCCAGACAGCAGGAGAACTGCCAGGCTCTTGTATTTTTAGCATACTAACCTCTACCCTATTTCCTCGGCAGTCCCACTCTCTAAATAAGAAGGCATTCCATTGCGTGTGTGTGTGTGTGTGTGAACTACTTGAGGTGTATAAAGTTGTCATCCATGTGATGTTAACACAGATCCCCAAAGGGAGTCTGGGGATGAGTGTGTTGGTGGAAGCAGCAGCCCTGTGCTGTGGCCTAGAGCTAGTGGCCTGGGAGAGAGTGCGGCAGCCTGCACAGGAGAGGCAGAGGCAGGCAGTGGTCCTCCGCAACTGATGAAACAAGGCAACATTCCATGTAATCACTCTATATATAGCGGATGCTGGCAAAAGGGGGGTTGGAGGGCAGGAAATCTTGTAAAATATGAGGAAAAATTAGGCCAGGCGAGCATTAAAGATTAATCGTGACACTGACTGCCCGGCTCAGGCTTGCCACGCGGAGACTGCAACCATGGAGATGGGAAACAGAAAGGGAGAGAGATAAAGTGGGAGAGAGAAAGGAGTCACTTTGGGAATGAAAATGCCTCGCAGATGAATTCTGGGGGTGATGAATGTCCCTGGTTCAATACCCAGATGAATTTATGTGTGTTCCATTATGAGAGGGTGGGGATGAAACATGGAGATAGGGCGGAGAGATGGGAAGGGGAGAGAGACCGTGTGCTGGTGAGCTAGCCATGCAGAGCCCATTGCGAACAAGCCATCTGTAGAGATAAGTAAAGAAGTGATTACAACAGGCCCGGCTCAATTTCTGACAGTTGACGCTTGACTGCCCCCGTGGAGCTGAATTGATTTAAATGAAGAAGCTATGAATATTTTAGAGGGTAGAACCCCCCCTTCAACCTGAACTGTTTCGATCTCAATCCCACCCCTGTATATATGTATGTGTGTGTGTGTGTGTGTGTGTGTGTGTGTGTGTGTGTGTGTGTGTGTGTGTAGCAGGACAGACACGGGGGAGACTGTAATTAATGATAGTGAGATTACGGCCCTATGTCACAATGTCTGCAATCAGCCGCCTTCTTTAAGCCCTGATGAATCAATGACACTGCCTAGATCTTTTGTCTGCGCTGCTTTGCTCATCAAAGGGGGCTTTGCAGTGTACACCAACCCTTGTTTGGGGATTTAGCGTCAAACCAAACTGGTGTACAGTACACTCTGACTGATGCCTCCGGCTAATTCGCTCTACAAACAAGCTGGGGCCTATCGGTGGGTCTGAGCATGTGTTCACACACACACACAAAAAACTGTCCAGACAAAAATATGCTCAATTTCTGATAAACTCAATATGGAATGACGCTGCAATATGCCACCGATGGGAGGAAATAAAAGTTACCAGTCAGCTATTGCATTGTTTGTGTGTGTCCAAAAGCCAGTTGATCTGTCAGTGTTCAAGGTGATGGGCCACACCCACTCATTACTCCTTATAAACTTAAATGACTGAACAAAAGAGCACTATCAAACAAAAACATCTCCGTTGCTCCTGGTAACCTTGTGGCATGACAAAAATCCCATTCTGAGGGATCTCTATTCAGTTAACGATGAATCGTATTAAAAAAGGCAGGAACAGCTTTGAAGGTGGGTGGCAAGGTGGCGTTTCGGGAGCGAGTGATGGCAGGTTGTGAAATGCTGCCCTGCGGCCTTTCCCAGGAGAGCGGCAGCAGCAGTGTT
Source organism: Lepomis gibbosus (assembly GCA_029875015.1). Classification (NCBI taxonomy): domain Eukaryota; kingdom Metazoa; phylum Chordata; class Actinopteri; order Centrarchiformes; family Centrarchidae; genus Lepomis; species Lepomis gibbosus. The sequence goes on along the minus strand of JAPMOB010076797.1, from coordinate 4,980 downwards.
GAACTCCCTTCACCCCTTTGCCATTACAAACATACCTTGATGACAAAATGTGTTATTGATGTTCACCTGAAGGTGAAAGCAGGCGTGTTTCTGTGGACATACTGATCTCTCTCTCTTTCTCTCTCTCTCTCTCTCTCATACTCTATCACTCTCCGTGGCGTTCCAGGCGTTCAGGCTACTAAATCATTGTCGCCATTGGCTGAAAGGGGTTAGGCAGACGTGGCACAATAAGAAGCCTGCCTGACGCTTCCCTGCCCTGGAAGAACAGGGGACCTTGGCTCAATGCTATCCATCCATCCTGCCAGTTCTATCAAGTTGGGATCAACAAAGCCTCAGAAGTAGTTCTCTCATCAGCCTGTCCATGAAAGCGCAGAGGTGCATGGACATTAAAAGAAATGTAGAAAATATTATATGGCTCAGGGACTTTGCATTGACAGTAATAGCAAACAGCGCAGTCCAGGAATATTAAGGCCTACGATTTGCATTACTCTAGGTCAACAAGCTGTAATTTCACTAAAGTTGTAAGCAGCTTTTCCAAGAAATCCTGAGTGGACTGATCACGAAAATATATTTGGTACTTCATGTTCTGCCCACGTAGATGACTTTCTTTCCAGCTGTTTATGACAGCAACCTCCCTTCAATGTCAGAAATCGACAGTACTCAGGCCAATTTCTTGGGGGGACAGGACGGGCCTCTCGCTGTTTATGCTCTGTCGTTTGTGTTTTCTCCACTTCTCAACACACACTTGCCAAGTAAAATCTGCATATATAAATAAAGGGGGGAGGAAGTGATATTTGTAGTTCTTTCACGAGGTCAACACCAATCTGCTGGTCTGCACAAAATCACAAACACATCACCCACAGTTTTCCGTGTCGCTGCCTAACAGCACAAACAATTAGGGATGCTCTCGCTGCACTGTCTGATGCTGCAGCCTCTCAGACAGCCAGAAGAGAAACCGCATGGGTTTGCACTTTACCAGCAAAGCGTAAACTTTCTTGCATATTTTTCCTTTAAAAAAAAAAAAGTTCTATTCCAAGCAACCTCCCCCTTCATCGGTGCCCAAAATTGCTGCTGCCCTTACAGTCCATTGCACCGAAAAACAATAAAATACCATCTGTTTTTTCTTGTGCCTGGTCTCCTGCTAGGCAAAAGGACTTCCGCACTAAAATACCACATGAGTCAGATTAAGCTGCTAGTCACTTGCCCCTCAGACACACAGCGTTCGTGTTCAATAGCCGACTTGGCAGGCCCTGCCTGCAGAAGACAAACTAGCTAAAGCTCGCCCTTCTCTCCGCCTTGTCTACTCTCTATGGAAATCCCCGGTGACTGCTTTCTTTCGTACTGTGGACAGCCTGAGAAAAAAAAAAAAAAAGCAAGAAGCCTATGGCCTGGTGAGCATTTGAGCCCACCCCATGCAATCCCTCTTTCCTTCATACCCTTATTTTTTTGTGTGTGACAGTCATGTGAACAAGGCCATGCACATTCTTTCATGCATGAGCCCATAATTGCTGTAAGGATTCTGACACTCGGTGAGAAATCAAGTGCATTTAATCTCCATGGCCGGGGACTGTACACCATAAAGATTCAGCATTGCTGTTCTGAAATAACCAGATTATAAGCGGCTTGCTGACCCCGTCTGTGACCAGGCAAACCTGCGCTGACATAAGCTGGATGGAAACAGTCAAATATCTAAAGCGGCAGCATCTTTAAAGAACAATAACATCAGGGGTGATCTGGATTTGTGCCCAGCAACGTAATGGGTCCAGGAGGCCATTTACTTCACTAAAGATGTCACTGAGTGCACTCTTAGAGCCAGAGAGCTCGCCTGTAAAGCCCTATAATGAATAGTTAGATCCAACGTGGAGAGGCTGAAAAAACAGTGGACCAAAAAGGAAAAGCACTGAGGGGGTAAAAAAAAAAGTTTAGCTCCACCAGCAATCTGTTTCTAAACCCACGTGCAGAGGATAACATACCATGGGACTACTGTCTGTGAGGTTTGTATTTAAAAAAGTCCAGAAAAATATGAAGCCAGCAGATGTTTTTAGGACTGTCTTGTGCTTTTGAGCCTGACTGGTTTGGACTCCTGCGCAGGAACTGAAGGTGAAAAAAAAAGAAATCTTGCTCTATTTTTCTGTTTTGTTTTCTGCCCCTATGATCCAATAAGTTTCTAAGCCACGTGATGACACTAACCGATGTTGTGCCTCGCAAGTCTAACCCCCCCACAGCGCCCTGGTTGTGCACTAAATTTTTTATTACATTCAAGCAGTAAAGGCAAAGAGCAGCTATGCTACCCCCCACCACCCACGCACACAGACACACTCCCCCTGCAACTCCTCAGTTGAGCAACACAATGTGGAGTCGAGCAAGGGATCAGAGGTCTTTTCCTGGGCCAAACCCCCACAGTCTCCCTCAGATGAGCTCACATGGTTTGAATCAATGCTGCCACTAGAGCTGTTTAGTGGGCCAGTTCGATAAATACCATCAAGCTCGCTTGACATCGTCTTTGAAAAATACAGGCGACTTGTCCTTGTAGTCAAGAGGAATTTCTGATCTCATCTGACATGAAAAAAAGACGTGAAAAAGGGAGAGAGAGAGATAGACCACTGTGCAAACATACAACACGCTTTGAGGGCTTTTGTTGTTGCTGCCAAACATCAGAAATTCCAGTTTAAATTTCCCCTTTGTTGTGTGTTTCTATAGTCTTGAGACGAGGAGGAAATTGGCCCTTAAGAGCCTGTGGAGATTCCTGCCTTTTACACTCCCTCAGCTGTGAAAGACAACAGAGCTATCTCTTCTATAAAGGGTCTGGTTGAGCTTTGTGCAGTGCAGCTCCTTTGAGGTAAAGAATGGGAAGGACCTCTGTGATACTTTGTTGTCGCAATAAAACTCTCTCTTATTGCAGCAGATACTGTATCAATAAACTGAAATCTCCCATGACCGGCGGTGGTTACTCAACCCATGAAAACACCTATACCAAACATACACACACCCAAACCCACACATGCACAGAGTGGATCACTTATCCAAACTAAGATTTTAAAAAGCACCATCAGATACTGACATGGTATTTTTAGACATGGCAGAAAGCCTGTCATCCTCACTCCTTGGCACATGAGCCTACATATATTAATTTGTAGTTGTATTTGTCAGAATTAAAATATTTATTCTAATATTTAAAAGTGTTTGTTTTGACAGAAAAAGATAAGGTACATTTAAACACTGAAGTGTAAAATTCGATTCTTAGTGCACACTGTTTTAACCGTGGCCCCTGCCCAACTACTAAATATAAGTCATTGGATTAAAATACATTTAATTGGCGCAAGGCCTGATTGGGACATTAAATAGACAGGGCTGTCCAGTTAAGGCCTTGCTGCTCAGGAAAGGTGGCCTGTGGGTGCAGCTATAGAGATTATCAGAGGAACCCGGGGGGGAGGGGGGTAACGCTGGGAGGAAAGTTTGATCTGATTAACGCTGGCATGGCTTGCAGAACGCTGTTTGTATCAAGTGCATATTTCAGGAAGGCCAAAGATTTGGATAACGTGGCCCGGATGAAAGAGCCGCAGTCTCACCAAGGGTTCTCAGAAAGAGAAAATACCCAGGCTGGGCGCACACTGAGGCAGGAAAGAGAGAGCCGAAAGTGGGTCATGTATATATAATGCATTTATAAACTCAGTGATGGCGATGACATGCAGCGCTGCTTGGCACATATTATGAGGGTTTAATAATTGAAATAAAACAGGTTGGTAACACGGGAATAAAGGCCTTAACGAGTCGCAACTGCCGTGTGATTAAAAAATGATGACAAAATGAAAAACACGCCATTTATTTAAACTACAAATGCACACACACGAGCACATGGGGCTTTAACTTCCCCAATTAGTGAAATGAAGTTGAGGAGGCAGGAAAAGGCACCTACAGTGATTGGAGCCGTTCCAGTGCTGGTTTCTGATGGACGTGCTGTATGGATGGGGCGCTCCCGGCACCAGTCCTTTCTCTGGGATCAAGCATCCTCTGCTCTGGTTGTAGTAATCCATCATTAAAAACGGGTTCGGGCTGGGATTCAGTCCCACAACGTCCACACTCTCATACATCATACGAAGCAGGACGACAGCAGGGGACTATTATCAAAAAACGAACTATTGTCGCGCACGCAGAAACACGCGAGCCTTGTGGTTTTCAGCTCGCCACCAGGAGAGGTAGAAACCGAGGGGGCCAAACGGGGGGGAAACTGCATTAAAATCGAAGGAAAAGTGATAAATCCAAACACAGCGGGAACATTTGTACATTTGGCATCTTCTTATAGCGCCGTATTGATCAAAGCCCAAAACCGAGGAGTGAATCAGTGTCTCAGATTGCCTAATCTGCTGCGCTCAATTTGAAAACATAATTTAAAAGAACAGTCTGCATGGTGTCCAGCGTAAAACACGGCTTGGAATATGCACAAAATTCAAATTAAAAATACTAAACCAAAAACGACCCGAACAACTTAGGCAGAATGTGTCGGTCCTTTCGGCCTTGCTCAAACAGAGAGCAACATTTGAGGCTGTATCCACACCATAAAGAGAAAATAACGAATAAAATCCCAGGAAAAAAAGAACGCAAATCTCCCAAGTCCGTGTCTATATTGCAGGGGAATTATCAATGGGATGAAAGCGCAAATATCAGAGAGGAAATTCCGTCTAGTTTCGGTTTGTCCTTTGGGTTTACGGTTGGTTGTCCCGTTTGCGCCCGTCGTGGGTGGACTCCTGTCAGCCCCGTGAATGAACCGGTCTCCCTCCGTGCGCTACAACACCCGGCGGCTTCCCTCGGTCAGACCAGCTCTCCGACATCCAGGTTCCAATGAAACATGCAGCGCCGCCTTGTTTGTATTTGGAGCGAGAAACCTAAATTATTCCCACACCAAATCGTGCTGCTATCATGTACTGCAAAAATGTGACAAGGCACAGCAGCTGAGGACTTTGGCTCCACCTCCACTAGGCT
>JAPMOB010076691.1:0-33657 GCA_029875015.1 Lepomis gibbosus | reverse complement strand
CTGAGTAATACAGCGGGACCCAGTCTTTTACACTCATCAGTAAACTGCTGTCACAACACAAACACTCAAACATTTTACCTACTCGTCACACAGCAGCTTCATCTTCTTTTTCCATGAAAAAACTCCACAAACCTGCTGCTCTGCTTGTTCTACACCGCCTCCACCTGGAAGACACCTGCAACTACATCAACACGCGGACTTACTTTTGACAAGAAACTTTATTTAGCCATGAAGCTGATAATCGGGGATAATGGAGGTTTCGTTCACCCTTTTTAGGTGGAATAAAGTAATAACTTGCATTTAGCTGTCAGTCTATTCTTCCTACAGACTATTAATGATACCGGAACACATTTCACATGGAGTCTGTTTTTCACAAACTGCAATAACATGGCCTGTTTTATTCCCCCCTTCAACATTTAGATAATGATGTGTGGTTACATGAAAATCATTTTATTCTTAACATCGTATAAGACTTTTGTGAAGAACTGACACAAATGACAGCGCATGACCCCTTTAATTTAATTTATTAATTACACTGGTTAAAGTCAAAGTTCGTGGTCTTCTGGGTGGTAAAGTTCGCTCATCAGTCGGTAGATGTATGATGGTGCATGTCCTCCGATGTTAGAGATGAACAGTGTGATGATCTCAGGTGGGACGTAGTCAAACACTGGACAGTGCACATTCACCTTTGAGAGAATCTCACCTGAAATACAAATATTAAACTGTGAATTCCTTAGAAAATGAACTTTGGGATATTATTTTAATCTCCAAAAGAGGAACATTTATTTTAAAGTCTTAAAAGTAGATGTTCAAAAGATGAAGCTGTTACCTTCAGTGAAAGGAAGCACCTCGTGTGGAGAGACGAACTTATGGAAGGTGTCTTCTTCATTTGGGAACTAAAGACACAAAACAGTACATCATCAATTGTTTTCAGCAGAAGTGATAGAAACCTGGCAGACTAGAGAGACTACTCACCTGAGGCGAGAGCTTGAACATGGGAGCACAAACAATCAGAGGTGTTGAGTGGTGCTTGGCTGCGAGGGCCAGAGTGTGTGTCCCATTGACGGCCCTCAGCCCTCCATTCGCCAGAACTGTCTGCGTGCCAATGATGACCTGAAGAGAGATCCCCACACAGGTTAACCCAAATGCTCTGACAGGACAGGCTTCAAAGTCTCCTGTGGTGTCAAATACCTTATTAACACGAGACATTACTGCAAATATAGCGGCGTCTGCAATAACGGTTGTTTCGATGCCAGCTGTTGAGAGACTGGTTGCCATCTCATGTCCCTAGTGGGAGGTGAACAAATAAGATTAAAACAAACCTTTTATCTCAGTCACACCATGCTTTTTGTCTTTTCATCTGAAATGTCTTGATCTTTGATGGGTTTGAGCTACCTGGCAGAAGGGAGCACACTCAGCCACGATGACATGGAACTTGCGTTTCCGTGCGGCGTCTTTGAGGAAGGCCTCCACGGTGCGAGAGCGGCCAATAGTCATGATGACCTCATTAGAGTGAATGTGCTCCAGGGCCTGCATCGCAATGTTGTCAGTTGTTCCCTCTGAAAACAAAAGAAACAAAACAGAATAAATACAGACTTTGCTTCAGTTTGATTAAAGGGCATCTAATAACAGCTGATAAATAAATGATGCTTGTTAAAAAAATTTTTTTAAAACGTACCCAGCTCAGTGAGCAACTCATTGATGGCCTCGATGACGTTCGCTTTGAGGGCGGCGAAATGCTGTCTGAAGTTCTCCTCGCTGAGTCCTCCAGAGGTCAGCAGCTTGTGGAGAGATTCCTGTTGGTCCGTCTCTTCACTGCTACCTCGAGATCTGCAGAAAAGAACAGAGCAAATAAGCTTATAGAAAGAGGAAGTTCGCAAAGCTATTTTTGCAGAAACACTACATTCATTTTCACAGACATTGCATAATTTAAGAAGGGAATTTACTCCGAACTAACAAGACGAGTACAACAGCAAATACACATACAGAACAGACATGAAAGGGAAGAGTCATGGGAAGATAGGAGTACATTTTTTGCCATTACACTTTATTTTGTGAATCTTCATTTTCCTAATAAACATTCCAACAGTAAATTAATAAATAATGAATATTTACTTGGGTTTTAATTGTATATGCTGTTTTCCTTGTAATTAACTTTCACATTATCTGAAGAAAAAAATGCTTGCATATATTTGCTGTGTTTTATTTAATTTTCAAATGGTTCAAACAAGGTTTAACTTTGTTAAATTTATTTTTATAAAAATGAAAATCATCAGGTTAATAATGTTCAAATATTAAATTAAACCTCGAAAGGATGTAATCAATAATAAAAAGCACAAGCGTCTGGCCAAACATAACAGACACTGCTTTGATCGTATAGCTGGTTTTGATGAGGCTATAAAAGGTGACATATGACCTTCCAGTATACAGACCTTCTATGTGCAATAAATCCAGATCAGCATTCATAATATCCATTGGCAATGTGAGTGTGTATAATCAATAACCTAAATCTTTGACTTTTCCTGTGTTTCAACAGTCCCTGAGGCCTCCTCACCTGGCATATTCCTCTCTGATGATCTTCAGCACCCGTCTGATCATGTTACCAACAGTGGTCTCTGACGGCTGAGCGGCAGTCATCCTCCTTCCCTCCTTCCGGATTATTTCCATCAGATCGCCTGAAACAAAACATTTGAGTGGAAAATAGCATTTCTTTAAATGTTGAAGATTGTGACAAACTGAACCTCAATCTAATGTCCTTACTGTTTTAAATCATGGCTTGTGGACAAAACAAGACATTTGAGGATGTCACCTTGAGCTTTGGTCAACACTGATCGTAATTTTTATCCATTTTCTGACATTTTATAGAACAAACAACTAATCTATTAATTATCTATAAATTGTATAATGCACATCTTGTATATATAGATTTACTTTATATGTACTTAACAGTGTATTGGGCACAAAACTACCTTTTGGAAGAATAAAGCTCTATTTTGTCTTATCTTATTTGAGTGACCTGTCTCATTCAGCAAACAAAACTAACGTCCTCTCTCAAAGCCTTTATTAGAAGCTCATTCGCTTTCTTTATCTGTGCAATTCATGAAGTCACTATAAAGTAACAAACTATTCCCACGAGCAGCTGCACAAGATTTGAGTTCACGTTGTTTAGCTACAGTGACAGCTTTCACATTAGCTGTCTGCACTGCTGTAGTGTCTGAGTTAAACTTAAATAAATTGAGGAACAAAGTAGCATGAAGCACCTGCGCTGCTCCACCGTGCCTGGGCTGTGATTCTGCGTAGCAGGGCTGTCGTCTCTCGGGCTGTCTCCGCCGAGCCCCGTAGTGGTCCCGTCCCGGTCCCTCCACGCTTCAGGTCGGACAGAAACGCTTCGATTCTCTCCGTCAGGTCTGTTTCTTTGTCTGAGCCCGGCATAGCTGTTACAAAAACCACTTGCTGTCAGAGTAAAACGTAGGCTACTTTTTTCTAGCATGAGAATGTTTTGACGAGGAAATGCTTCTGGAGTACATCCGGGTTATTGTGACTGCCCTCTCATTTGATTGGTCGAACGCTTCACGAGACATTGCATCAAGTTTGAGGTGTTATATCCCGTCTATTGACCGTTTGAAGCGTTTTATGAATGCTTCGGGCTGTACACGCTTTTGTTAAATCTCCACAAGTTTGGTGTTGGTGTGAGTTTCATTTGTTGAATGTTTTCACAAACGTTTGTAACGCGGCGGCCGGTGTAATGCCAAATTCTGTGTCCCCTTCATAATTGGTTCCCTTCTGCTAGATGCCCGGAAATCGCCTGGAAAATCATGTTCATCTTTCACTTGACCTCATTAAATTAAATTAATTTAAAAAATCAGATATGCTCCGACTTTAATTTATTTCTTATTATGTATTTTTTAATGCAGTTGTATGTATGGTTTGACATTTTGAATTCAAAAGTCACAGAGCAGAGTGCTTATTTAGTCCCAATAGTGACTGGTAGGTCTTTCATATTGACAGCAAAAAGAAACACAACATTTGATTAAAATACTTTTTAATTTCTTTACTTACTTGAATGAAACACTGAGTTGTTGAAAAATTACTAGGTAAACAACTTAGTTATAATTTAACCGCATTGTAAATGTACTTACAGTATCATGAGAACTACAGAATGATGTTTTAGCATCTGGATGTAAACATACTACCATTAGCACTGAGCACAAAGCATCACTGTGCCTGACGTACAACCCCACTTAGTTGCTGGCACAGCTGTAGACTAAAGAGGTTATGAATTAAGGTTGTTTGGGGGAAATTGGACAGTGTGACTAAGTTTATTTTCTCATCTGATGACTGAAAATAACATGCCCTCATTGGTGTGACATCATATAGGTGGGCATCAAACAGGAAGGTGATCCTGCAAAGCATAACGTGTGGAAAACTACATAAACTTTAGCTAGTTTTCAAAGCATCACACAACCTTTTAATGTCAATTTGATGCACTACTGCAACAAAATCAGTAAAAAATATGTTAATATCATGTTTTTAATTTTTCTGATTTTGGGTGATTGAGACAGTGCTAATGAAGAAAATGTGAGCAAGGGTTTTCAAAGTCCGAGAATGAAGGCCTCCCCTTAAACAAGCTTGGAAAATGCCCCCCACCCCCCAGTTTACTAGATGATTATGTTATTTGATGCCATAGACACTCAACAAATTAGACAACATAGCCTAATATTGCTGTTTGACGTAACTTCAGACTACAGCAAATACATTTTTAAAAAAGGTCTAGTCTAAGGAATTTATTACACTGAACAAAATTATAAACATTCATCATGAGCTGAACTAAAAGATCTAAGATTTTCTCTATGTACACAAAAGCCTATTTCTCTCAAGTATTGTTCACAAATCTGTCAAAATCTGTGTTAGTGAGCACTTCTCCTTTGCGGAGATAATCCATCCATCTCACAGGTGTGGCATATCAAGATGCTGATCAGACAGCGTAGGTATTGCACAGGCTGGCCACAATAAAGAGAATTTGGCAGTACATCCAACCAGCCTCACAACCGCAGACCACGTGTAACCACAGCAGCCCAGGACCTCCACATCCAGCATCTTCACCTCCAAATTCGTCTGAGACCAGCCACCTGGACAGCTGCTGCAACAATCGGTTTGCATAACCAAATCATTTCTTAGTTGACCAACAATTCCACAGGCCACAATCAACAACCTGATCAACTCTATGCAAAGGAGATGTGTTGCACTGCGTAAGGCAAATGGTGGTCACACCAGATCCTGACTGGTTTCCAGACCCGTCCAATACAGTGAAACTGCACATTTTCGAGTGGCCTTTTATTGTGGTCAGCCTAAGGCACAACTATGCAATACCCATGCTGTCTGATCAGCATCTCAATATGCCGCACCAATGAGGTGGATGTATTATTTTGGCAAAGCTGAAGTGCTCACTAACACAGATTATGACAGATTTCTGAACAATATAATAAATAAAAACCTTCTTCCCTCCTTAAATGGATAGGTAACACCTTCAGTATTACAGAAATGGATCATGTATAAGGCTATCTTTTTTCAAAAAACATGCCAATCACCCTTAGTTCACCCTACATGTAGGCTGGTTAAGGGTTTTCTGTCATTGGAACTTTTTTTCCATATTCCATTTGTTGCAGATGTAACAATGATCTTGTCCTTCCACCTTACCAGGCGTTTTTTTTTGTATCAAAAATTTCCTCTTGGTGACGTTTCAAACTTTCATATAGGTGTGAAAGGAAACAAGCTGTTTTGATGTTTTGGTGCACAGTCCCACGGCAGCAAGATCTTCTTATCATCCAATCAGTGACAGACAATGAAATAAAGATGATATCGTGGGTGGAAAAACAGCCTTGGAATATTACCTGCTTCCTCTTCAAAGCCCAGGACAACACTGTGTGGGATTGAAAATATGCCTCAATATGATTCTTGCAGTTTTATCAAATTAATGAGTCTTGAAACCAAAACAATCTGACCGTCCTCTAATGAACAGGCAGGACCGTGTTGGATTTTGTTTGCGTGATGTCCAGTTTTTATTTGGGGATTATGATATAGCGGCTCCCTAGACTCAGATAAGGTGACCTCACCAAAGGATTCAGTAGTATTGATTAAATAGTCTAAGGCAGTGGTGTTGTATGGTAATGGGGGTCTCTGTGATCAAACTTGGGTGATTTTCCTCAATCACATCACTCTGTGTTTCGTCACATCAGCTGGTGAATTGAAAAGGTAAGTGGACTAAATGAGAAATCATTAGCATGGTAACTAACATACCTCGAGTCATTTTATCGTCCCGCTAGTCACGATTTCAACAAAGCAACATGGATAGTATTTTATTTCAAAAGAATATAGGAATTTTCAAAAAAACTCATGCGTTGTGGAGCTTTAATAATTTATGAGGGCTACAGAGAGCTCCTGAACTGTGAAGCTCTAAATGCTTTTGGTTGTTTGGGAGGGAGGTATGCTAAACTTCTCATCACATCTGGCTCTTGTTGCTATGGAGTTTGAATGCACATATGGCAAAATGTTAAAAGCATCATCCAAATAAATGTAATGACTCCATCCTGTCTTCAGAGCGCACCGACGACATGACCAGTGGTGGTCATGTGACTAACAACAAAACAGGTAAAACTGCACTAATCTCTTCAAGACAAGTTGATCACGAATTACACATTATGAGCATTGTAGCAAAAAGTAGTCCGAAAATAAAATGTTTGTGACCAGCAGTGCAACCACTGCTCATTAATATAATTGGAAGGATCCTCTTTCAATACTGTTTTGAGATTTAAATGCTAGTTTGTCTGTTTCAGAGTAGCACTCATGATACTGTGATATTAAAGCTCACGTGTGGGTCGATAAAATGTTTTATAAAATCAAAAACTGCCCTTTAGACCTCAAGAGTTAAGACTACGTCACAGCTAATGTAAATCCATCCAATATTTTATTGAATAAAAGCCCAACACAAATTTACAAAATTTATCAGTCAACATAAAAATCATTGGTTGCGCACAATGCGCATGTCCATTGTTAAAAATGTATCCATGACAGATGCCTCAATTAATCCCTGTCAAAACCAATATGAAGATTTGCAACCACCCACATTCTCATGTAACCCAAGCCTCACAAGTATTTCTAAAGAAAAGAAGCACACTGGATGGATCTGCAAGTACTGTAATTAGGAAGTGATATTTTGAAAATTACAAAAGGACAATTAAATTTGCCAGTGTGTAAAGAAAAAGGGGCGTATGACTGAAAGGAAATTTCAGAATAGCCTATTGTACATTTCACACCAAAACCTCCAACTCCCTGCACTCTGAGAAGAGAAACTTGCACAAGTACATATGTATTGTATCATAGAAGTCAGGTGGTTAAATTACTTGTAGCCATATAAATACAGTATAATGTTGCAAATTCCTTCTTATAAATGACACGGTTTTTGGTTTCTGGCTACTTTTAACTGGTGAAGAGATAGTTGAGGTGTTCTAAAAACAAAACTACAACGTGCAAGAGCTCATAGAAGTGACCTTATTTATAACTAAGAGAATATTACTCTGACAACGCACAATCCCCCCTCCCAAATAATAAACCTGTAGAAGCAACTAAGTAGCATTTACAATATGAAAAACTAAAGACACGGTTAAATTTAGCTACCAAACAAGTATGTGAATTAAGTGACATAACACAGAAGTTCAGTGGTTGCCAATTTTCTTATCAAAGTAACAACAAACCACTTTTTTTTTCAAATAGCCTTCACTTGATCAAAGGGCACCAAGGATCTAGTTTGCTTGGCATGGCAAAGAATGTGTACATCAACAGAAGGGCAAAAAGACATTCGTTCATGGCACATCCATTCAAACTGAGCTCAAACATCACTGTTCAACTGATTGAAGGAACAAGTTCTTATTCAGTAAGCTGCAACACTCAAAAACAGTGCAGACAGAAACGTGAAGTACCATGGAGACATATCTCACTAATGCAGTGACATACGCCTCCCATGTCTCACAGCGCATTTCTCCCTACAGCGCTTTTCATGTTTCAAACCACTAAATAAGCAGGTGAATCATTTTTCAGAGGACAACCCTGGTACTCTCTCTTACAGCTGTGAAAACTAGAATTTGAGCCCCTCAACCCCACTTGCTGTTGTTTGCTGAAGCTAGTCCAAGGAGGGTGGATGTTGGGATGCGTTGGCTGACTTGCAGACCGCTTCCCCCGAGGTAAGGAGCTAGGGGGCAGCTCTACTCGATCAGCTTCTTTGCCTTGAAAAAACGCCGCAAGTAGAAGACCTGCCATGTAGCCAGCCCAATGAGACAGCCCATGGAGAATATGCTGAAGTACAGCACACGTGTGTTGGTGGACTCTGGAGAACGGTGAAAAAAGGAGAGGTAAATGTTATTGGTCAGGGCAAGTGCAATACGTTTTGTACATACAATTAACTAACCAACAAAAGTGAAAACTTATTAATTCAGGAAATTACAAACAGACACTTTCTAGAGCTGGGCAGAGACTGTACGCTTTATTAATCTTGTGTTAACTCATTCTACAAATCTTAAATTGGCCTTTCTGCACTGCCAGAACTTTCTCTGCTCACACTGAAGGCAAGGCATCAAGACCCTCAAACCCATGAAACCGTGCATCAAACCTGATTTTAAAACTAGTCAGGGGTGGTGAATTCGTAGTAAAATCAGGCTACCTCCATTCAGGGTCTGCCCTGCTAAAGAAACTAAATAAGCATGTACGTTCATTTAGAGAGGTTACAATTATAGATCGATCACTTGTCCTTTCCCGTGGTTATGTGGTCAATGACTTGTTTTCTTACCATTGGTGTCCCGCATCTCCTCCTCTCTCTTCTTCATGTAAGCAAAATCATTGACAATGGACTCCGATAGGTCCTCCAGTCGCCTCAGCTCAACCTCGAGAGGCTTCAACTTCTCCACCTTGGCAATCTGGAGGGACAAAACAGAAGTTACTAAAACCACAGTTTTGGAGATAATGAGAAGCCAATAGCAGAAGGCATGAATGACTTTCAGCAGTGCCATTATGTACTTTGTCCAGCAGGTGTCACTCTTGAGCTGTATGTGTTTAAAGATAAAGTGCTGTATTCATTAGTCTTGTTCATTCAGACTGGTGAGAAAGCTGCCGTTCGAACTCTGGTGTGAACCGACCACCTGCACCACCTAAAAAGGGGCGTTCTTTATCTTTAACAAACTCCAGTGTGGTTAGTTTCTAATGAAAACACAAAATGGACCAATAATGCCACAGGATAATGCCATAACGAATGTCTGATGTGTACATTTAACAAATTCACAAGATTTATCTGTTGATTGTGGCAACCATTTTCCCACATGTTGTGGTTCAGGACACTTCCTTTCCTTCAGTATATGTATCAGTTTGTTATTATATACAATGGAAATATTGTTGCTGCAGTCTCAACTAATAACGCTCAAAACAACTATTTCTGCAATGTGCTGTCAACCACAAAACTGAACTCTGGTCTGTGTAGTGATGATGCAAGACACCAAAACTGCCCAAAGTTACCCGTCTGCCCACGTGACTAATGTTTGCAACTGTTGGTTCGATTATAAAAAGTCTGTGTAACCCTAAATGGACAAATAATAAACAGTAATAGTGCCACTGTTGTTACCTTTAGTCTGGACCAAATGAACCTAACTGTAAAATGTATTGATTTGGGCAGCAGCCCCAGACATAGACATCTGCCCATTAGGAACAGAGAATAAAGAAACACTTGATAGCACAGCTTCCATCTGCCAAGTACACATTCTCAAACATTGTGTAAGAGACAGGAACTTCATCCAGCATATTTACCAAATACCAGTACATCATCTACTGAACAGCTTGTTCATTTGTTAGGTAACACACCCATTTAAGTAGGTGAATGCATGTGCAATTAAAGCTCCACCCAGGTGCCCACAGACTGGCACGCCCACTTGAGCTCTCCCCTGAACATACACCTACACACTCCCTTCAGCAGAACAGGACGTCATGTTTGTGCAGCATGTGTGGGAAGCAAGGTGATTCTCAGCTTGCAGGGTTTTATCGCCCGTGAAGTGTTACTTGAGGCAGCCACAGTGCCAAGTGCTATCCAGACTCACAAAGAATACAAAAGTAATGTAAGTGATGATGCAAAACATGTCCCTATATGCAAGCAGACATTTCAGACTCCCAACACTTACCTCTTCATAGTTTTTGGCCTCCACACCGTGCTTCATGTCAAGATTGACCAGCTGGTCAGGCACTCTTCCAGTCCCTGATTTAAAAAAAAGATTTTAGCATCAATTTAGCTGAATTAAATTGTGTCTTTTCTGAAGAACTGCTGTGCAAATATAACACATGATGTGTGGTTCATTTCCATAAATTCACACCTCTAATCTCAACAATATATTCATATCACAACAACAGAAATATCACCAAAGGGTTAAATGTCATACATTTTAGTTCTTAAAGTGGAGCAAATTGTTCATCAATTGTATGTGTGGGTTGATAACTGCTGTAGCATATTCTTTAGTATTATCTGTCAGTGAAAGAAATAATGACATGCATTGAGTGTTGGTGTGTTGAAATAAATAATTATTTTGTGCCTTTGTGAACTGCCTGGTTTTGCGGGTTAACACACTTACCCATAGGTGATTTGCTCTCAAAGCACACCTCAAACATGTCATAGTCCTCTGTGGTGAATGCAAACTTTCCTTTTGTTGCATCTTCCTTGGAGTAAAGAGTGTGGCTGGAGGAATCTGTGATCTACAAAGTTAAAGACAATAGTGATATAAATATTAAATGTATTTTTAAAATCAGGGCTTGGCGATATGGCCAAAGTTGGGTGGGTAAAAGTTGAAGAAACCAGATGGTTAATTGTGGTTTTAAACTGTTCTTTATGGTCAGACCATGACAAACAATTCCCTGTGGATCAAATAAAGCTTTTTTCAACAAATATGCATGGTAATATTAAGTAAAATCTTCCAGTCCCTTTTCTTTAACAAAATTAATATCTTGATAGAAAATTTAAGTGCTATTTCATTTGTACGTTTGTAATTTAAATGAATTAAATTGAGGAAAAGTATATCATGATAATAATCATTTTTGTTTTACTGCCCAGCCCTATTCTGAATCCATTAACCAACTGACAAAATTTTGTAATTAATTTTGTAAATTTATCAACTCCTATATTAAGAAGAAAAAAGTCAAATATTCTCTGGTTCCAGCATCTCAGGATGCTGGTAATTTCCTGCAGTTTCTCCAATTTAAATGACGGTAAGGTGAAGATGGTTGCATAAAACAAGCAATTTAAAGATTTCAGCTTGGGCTGTGGGAAACTGTGTTGGGCATTTTAATAATTTCTGTCATTCTACAGATTTAACTATTAATTGATAAAATAAACCTACTTAACGAAATAAAAAAAGCTACTTGCAGTCCCAAATGACTGCATTAAAATAAGTTTAAAACATTAATTAAAACTAATAATTCTCTCTTTATTACAGCACCAGCAAAGCATTAATGTTGGCAGCTGTTAAAACATGGAGACTGTTTCACAAAACCTTATTAGGAATATTTTTAATATGGATACAATGGGTTAATAACAATAAGGATACAAGGCCCTGTATGTTGTATGAAGGCGATCTTGAGATCAAATTTCTTAAAATACTTGTACACACAAGCGGTTAACGCGTATATTAAGTGGCTAATGTGCTAACGTGGCTAGCTTGTGGCTGCCAGTTGAATGGACGGTAAGACTGACGTGTAACAGCAGCAGAACCGAGCCGATGACACAGATGGGATTATTTCCCACTTCATAACACACAATCATTGTGAAATAAACACCGGCAATCGTCGATATAATGTGTGTTCATCAGTGTCAGAGTAATTTGAAGTTTTGCCAAAATGCATCTTTAACTATAATGTTAGCAAGCACTGACGTTAGCTAGCTAATTGGCTACTAAAAACCAGGAAGACGAGTTTTTCGGGGCCTAGGTTAGCCACACTGCTAACAGTTGAAACAGATTTCAGCCGCCGACTGTTTTGATAATCTTGAACATAAGCTAAGGGTTGCACTTGTACCTGCTAGTGAACTTAAACATAGACGCCAACAGACAGAAGTCTGAGGCCTCTACACACACTGGTTACGTTAACTGTAACGTTAGCTAGCCGCAGGTCTGTGCTCACCTTCAGATTAGTTTTGGTGTTCGCCTGTTCGCTTATTTCATACTCCCCCGTAACGAGGACGTCTTTGTGGATCTCCTCTCGTAAACACTTTCTTGAGTTGACCGGTAAAAAGAAAGAAATGGAAAATACAGATTCAATAAGAACCGGTAACAGCAGTAGCGCAGCGAGTCGAGCCATGGCTACCCTCAACCGACCAACCAGCCCGTGCCAGCAGCCAACCAGCTTAACACCGAGTTCCAACTCACACAGCTGGGCTGACTGAAGCCTCCAGCGCCGCCGCTGACCTGGAGGAAGAACTACGCCCCGTTTGTCGACCTTTCTTCCGTAAGTTTATGGTGAGGTTAACGTGTGCGTGTGTGCATGGCTGGATGAACCTGTTTGTATGGAGTCAGATCATTCTCAGAATAAATTATTGCACACAGAAGGATTCACAAATGCATTTCGGGATTTATATATCAATGACTCCCTACACAAAACTATTTATCGTTGTATAGGCCTAAACCAGGATGGCATCGCGATGTGGTGGTTAGCGCTGTTGCCTCTCAGCAAGAAGGTCTTTAGTACAAACTTTGGTCGTCCCAGGCCTTTCTGTGGGAAGATAATAGTAACATTTGAATTGTTAGGCTACTAGTAAGAATGAAATAGTTACTAGTAACTGATAAATAAGCACTAGTATCTGAATAATACACACTAGCAAAATGGAAATGGTTACTAGTAGGCTAACTATTCAAAAGTTACTAATGAATAGGTACTATAGTTTCTAAACATGGAATAGTTACTAACTAAAAATTAAGTAGCCTACTAGTATCTAATCAATTGTTACTAGTATAACGGGAATAGTTGCTAGTAGTTAATGGAATAGTCACTAGTAACTAAAAATTAAGTAGCCTACAAGTATCGAATCAATTGTTAGGCCACTAGTAAAATGGGAATAGTAGCTACTAAGTTAATACTAGTAGCCTAGCTTTTAAATAGCGACTAGTAAGTTTTAAAGAATAACTGTTAAAACGGCTTGCCATACAGGGGACTAATTAAATTGCAGATGTTTGAAGATTAGAGACATACTGTGACATAGTGATAATATTTGAGTATGGAAGCTCTTAAACTACAATCAGAACCTTCATCTGCATCTCACTGTCTTCATGAGCAAATAGAGCTGGCTCAAGTGTAATCACTTGATGTGCTCTTTTATGTTAGTGGTGAGGTGGGACTCCATTATGTGGCTGGGCTGTTGAAACATCTAGCCTTCAAGTCATAAATCACATACCACATGCAATTTGACATGTTAGGATCTCTGCTAATACACCCTAAATAGTAAGCCACCGCCTGTTCACCCTGCTGCCTTCTGGGAAGAGATATATAAGTTTCTGCTGCCGCACCACCGGACTGCAGAGCAGCTTTCTCCCCCAAACTATGAGACTTTTAGCTCAAATTCATCCTCAGCACTGCTCCATTGAATATATTTTATTTCTGTTTATTATTTTTGTAGTTGCTTCTACATAAATGTCTGCTATGTAACAGAAGGGAATTGGCGGATGACACATGCCACATCTGTGAGGAACACCACAAGAACAGAGGTTAATAGATGATCAAGCAGGACATTCACATCCAATGCCAGATATGTCTTCTTTGAACAGAGACATCACAAGACATTTATATATATACAGAAGCTGCACTCTTAGATCACGTGATGACACCTGAGCAAGCTTGATTTGCTGAAAATACAGTGAGTAAGCTGGTAAGTGGGTTGTGAGCTTAGATTACTTTGTTAGAGTGACCAGTTTTGTAGTCTTGAGCTTTGCAGCTTGATGTGGGGTACAGGTACTACACAACATCACTTACACCAGAAGAATTTCAATACATATCAGACTTTGCAACAGATAGGAGCCCCAATAAAACTGAACAAGCAGAGAGTTTTACTAAACAACTTAACTAGCAAAGTGCTCATTTGAGATGAACAACCTTTCTGGGGCCCTTACATACAGTACATTTATGACTTGGGGCCCCCTAGTGGGTCAAAATGGCCATTTTCCTGAGACCAATAAAGTGTGTGGTTGACATGAGTGTGGGAAGACTTGTGCTAACATGTTCAAGGTAGTGAAAATCACAGTAGACTCTTTAGAGGTTCAAGTTCATACCACGTAAACTGTGTTGGACAGGAGACATATGCTTTAGCTGAATGAGCAATGATATACTTCCATCATGCTTCATATTTTAAACCTGCTCCTATAAAAAGATATTGATACTGCAGTTGCAGCATTAGAAATCATCTATTTTCATTTTTCTGTGCTTGTCTTACATCTATATAGTTTTACTCAGAAATGTCTTTAATATTACTGTAACTGCGTAATAATCCGTCAAGTATGTGATTGGTAAATCCTGGTTACAAAACAGACATATCATGCTCAGTGTTGGCTGGGGTATTTTGAAAATCCCAAAAGCTATTATTTTTCTGTCAGCAGCTCAGGGATTACCCAATTACATATGATCGAGCTGTCCAGTTTCCAGGGAAACATCCTTGTTACTGATCCCACGAGATGAGACGAGGACATGCTGCCGTGTGGGGAGTCTGGCGTTAAGTGAACAGTAATTACTGGATAGAGAAATCCCTCCAGTATTGTAGCTTAGTGCGTCAAATAACCTCTAAGAATAGCATGTCACACACTCCTCCATGCTACGGAGGTTTTGGGCTAGAAATGAAATTACTAAAACTTTATATAATATTAATCAACCTGTGACTAATCAACATTTTTTCATGTTTTGACTGAACAGAAATGTGAATGTCACACCTGGCCACTGAATCTACCATTATCTCTCAAGTAGATTCTGAGCAATAGCCTATTCACTGTGGATTAAATGTTTTTATAGGGCAAGATGCAATCTGTTAACTACTTGGACAGGTACAATAATCTCACTATTGATTGACTAACCTTTTTATCGCCTCTGGGCACTGGTTCAGCATTACGAAAGTCCCTCTTTACAGAGGAGAACACTTCCTTAAATGAGCATGCATGCTGACGCAAGTGTCTACACACCCTCCAAACAATTGCTGTCATTCTTTGAATTGTGCTTGTTATCACAGTCAGATACTGAAAAACAAAAAACAAAAAGCAGCCTTATGCTGATAAGAGCAGAGAATCCAGACTGAGTTCAGACCTTAATTTGATTTGTCACTTACTTATGAAATATCTTCATTGTGTCAGATGGGCTCACTCTGTTGACACTTGTGACAGTAAAACAAAGAAAGAGATATGTCAGGAAAAACATAATTTGCTTCAGTGATAGTGTAATTTGGTGTCATAATAAATGCACTACTTTGTCAAGACAGACACTCTGCCACGAGGGGAAGACACTGAAGTATTCATGGTTTCTTAAAGCTTTCATATCCTCTCTTGACAAATGAAAGGTATCAGGGGATGGGTTTCTGTGGTGCTGAGCCAAACTGAGCTATTGTCGTAGTGGCACGGAGGCGAACTCTGCAGTTTCATCACTGCTGTGCACACAATTACACTCAGGCAGGAATCTCTGTCTATCTCCCTCCCTGCTATCCTCACACGGGCGTCATTTTCTTCTTTCGTCTTCCTTGCCTCGCTCTTACTTTCCTCCTCTCTTTCTGTCAGGCACTGCCTGGTTCCTCCCCTGGGTTGCAGCACCGACGCAGGTTGGCGTCATAGTGGTCTAATTTTACTGCTGTTGATGCTGATGTTAAAAGAAGCAATAGGCACCTGCTATTTCTGCTGCTATCCCATCTCCCTGGGGTCGGCAAAGAGGTATTAATAGACAGAGTTATTAGGCGCTGCATGGTCGCACATAGAGGCTTTATTGAGGGAAAAAAGGCTCCGCAGAAGTGCAGAGGAAAACAGATAGGTACTCAAAATTCAGCTGTTACACAACAGCTCAGTGCACCAAAACAGGAGGCTTTGTAAAAACACAGTTTCAGCCCAAGCATTTTAAGAACCAAGGAGGTAGCGTTGTGCTTCTCCAACTTTAATTGTTTAAACTATTTCAAATATTCAACTCTTTTGATTTGTTTCAGGTTGTATTTTGGAGGAGCTGGCCTGTATCCATACAGGAAGCAGAGTAAAAACTGCTGATGTGTTGGCCTTGTTGCACAAAAGGGTGTGTCCACACTAGAAGGGCTCAAACGTCAGAGTAAGTTATTGTGCGATCTTCCACTGAGCATGTTGCTCACATGCATACAGTACGCACTTCCTGTGAGAAGCCATTAAGCAATCTGCCTTCCGATGATTCTACATGGTGAAATATTGATAAAGGGTGTAATGGGCAAGTGAAGAGAAGAATGACAAGTAGAAGGCAGGGGTAGGAAAGGTTTCATAAGAAAAACAATTGGGTGTTGCATAAATTACACCATCATCATTGACTGTTAGTGAGGAATTAACTGTATGCTTTTTACTGAACTTCTGAGTAACCATTTACTGTTTAGGAAAAATAGAAGAAACAGGATTGCTTAAGTGTATACAGAGTCAGACAGATGCATGTAACACCCAGCTTTGAGAGTAGGCTATCTTAAGTGCATGAAGTACAGTGACCTAAGTAAAAAGGTCAGTGTTCTTAACTTAAAAACTAATGTTCACACTAATTATATGAAATGCATCTTGAGTCAGTTTTATGTTTCTGGGCACAACAGCACATAAGACAATGTATCAGTCACTGGAGTTATTCTGATCTGGCTGTTAATGGAAAGAAAACCTAAGGCTGTTTGCCTAAAGACGTCAATGGAAATTAATTAATTAATTAATTAAATTTAATGTGCTAGACTTTGTGAATTAACTTTCTGGATCACCTTCTTCCAAATGAGGTGTTTACATGTGACCTACTCATCATTAAACAGATTATATGCGTTAATCTTGGTCCAGCTGTGCTTTCAGATGAGGAGTGGATTTAGTGTCTGTTGGGAAGAAAGGAAGAGTTGGAACAGAGTGAATTTTAAAAAAAAAACACCAACACAACACTTTGCGGACAGCCACGTTACACGTCCAACTGTCTGCACTGGCTAACCACAGTCCAGTCCAAACTGTTATATGCCTTTATGAATTATGTCTGTGGACTGTTCTCCTGCATTGTGTGTGCGTCTTTCACTGTGGAGAGAACAGCATAGGGCCAATGTTAAGGTTAAAACCAACAGATCGTGGTTAAAATGCTGCTTTCAGATCCTCTTATGACTTCTCCTGTGTAGCCTAACTATAGGCTACTTGTGCAGCGGTTCTCTTGCAAAGAGCACATGAACACTAAGAACCTATCGCCTCGATTAAGGCAAGCAATGCAACTTGTCCTACAGACATGTCGAATCAAACGTCTCAGTAGAGAAAACCCAGAAACAAACACCTGGTATTCTAGCGGAAAAGGGTGTCTGGCCGAGCAGCCCGTCTGCTTCAGGTCTCCTTTCTGCTGGCAGCAACGCGCCACCGCAGCATTCTATATTTGGGCACGGAAGTACGACGTCAGCGCGCTGCGCTTGAAAATCTAAAAAAATGGAAAGAACGCACTGACGTCAGAGCCCTGACGTATAGTTAACCTTGGCAACAGACGGAACAATAAATAGAGCCACTGGAGGTGCAAGAAAAAAATACTGCTATTCCTTATAGAGGCTAATTTTAGACGTGATTTTAATTATCTGTTGAATGCCTCTGGAGCTGCTACTCTGTTTCACTGCTAGTTACACATCTGCAGAGAAAATACTCATGTTTGTGTGTGTGCACAGAGTCATGACAAATAGGCCTAGTTGAATTTAAATATCACTATCTTTTTATTTACATGTCTTACAAACAGCATTCATCTTTACTCTCTCTCCCTCTCTGTAAAAAAATAAATTGAAATTTCATAAATTAAAACTACTAATGTTTTCACAGAAAACTGCATCCTAAGATAGACCACTCAGAACCATGGTTAAGAACAAAGCACGTCAGTTTTAAGTTTTCACAAACAGTTCACAATTACTCTCACATTCCATCAACCAGGAAACAAACTGGATCAATAATAACTATTGCTCTGAACACACATCAACACTACAACAAGTTTTGTTATCTAGCACCATAAAAATCATACATGAACTCATCAAACGACTAGGTGGTATTAGTTAAAACATGCTTTTTAACTTGCTACATTGGTGTAATAGGCAAGTATAGATAAAGGCAAATAAAATCATACATAATTAGCATCCTGGTACCAGTCCATTCCATAGCCCTGTGATCTCATACATCAAGAAATAAATGCTTGATAGGAAGTATTATTGTTTTTGGAAGAGCCTTTAAAGGGCCAGCAGGGTTGGTGAGCTGAGGGAATCAGAGGACTGGTCGTTGCTGCTGCTTCCTCTCCTGTGGGCGACGCCACAAGTGGGAAAGGTCTCTGCCTCGGGGAAGGTGAACACAAACGAAGATGTCAAGGTGGTGCAGGCAGGTGTGCAGGTCACCACGGGTGTGCACAGGGGCTCAAAGTCACTGTTATTTGATGAGGTGTGAAGGGCCTCCCAGTCCTGAGTTGTGTAGAGGGAGTTGGACAGGTCGACCTCGGGCACTGACCGCGCCGTCTCCATTTCCGTCTTGGCCAGCAGATCCAGAGACTCCTCCAGGACAGAGGCGTCCAGGTCTGTCATCTTGACTGTGCTGCTGGAGAAGGTGGTGGCGAGGGCGACGGGGCTGCTGCTGGAGAAGATCGAGTTGGAGGTTGTGGTGAAGGTTGACTGGCTGGAAGTGAAAGTAGATGCCTTTGGGATGGTGGCCTGTGGCTGGGAGGATACCGCGGTGGAGAGGCAAGGGTGGACAGGAGGAATGGAGACCATAGAGAAGTCCGTGTCCAGATCTGAGGGGATTTTGCAGATGGGTTGGTGGGCGGCCAGTATGAATTCAAGCCTTTCCTTCTCCTTCATGAGATTGGCAATATCATTCTGCAGGCTGGACTTCTCATCCTCAAGCTGATCGGTTTCCTGCAAGGGGCAGAGAAATAGAGGAAGTTGCATTAGCTTGGCTGTTAGATAACACTGCTATTATAGCTAAGGCGAGAAATACACTTTAACAAATGATGGTACATCTGTGGCACACTTACAGCTTGCAGAGTGTCTGTAAGCTCTCGCCTCCTGTTGCGGCATTTTGCTGCTGCGTGTTTATTTCTCTCTCTGCGGATTCTTTTCTTCTCATCCTCCTCGGGTGTTATCTGCAAATAATAACAAGAAAAAGTTAAGCCTCCAGCTCTTTGATAAGTACACTGTAACATGGAAGTTATTACATGTTATGTAACGCTTAAAGTAAGTGGTCAGATAATAATTACCTGTTCCATTCTGCCCCTCTTGGTAGTGTTGTGAGCCTTGGATGGGGCAGACCTCATGGCTGGCCTCGAGTAGGCAGGGCTGGGGCTGGAGCTGTAGGGGTGAGCTCTGTGAGAGGGGGCCACTGAGGAGATCAAAGGCTGGACCATCCACTGCAGATCCGGGCTTGTGGAAATGGCTGTGACAGTGGGGATGAAGGAGGCACTTGATGCTGTCAGGTCAGTGAAATCCTGCGGGTAAGGAAGCAAGAGGATCATAAGTACATTTGGTAATCTTTCAGGAGGGGGATGCAGCATTGCAGGATGAATGAAACAGGGGGTCTATAAAAGGCTGGGTGGGTTAAAAATATCCATATGATGTCAACTATGACGTTACACTCTCTCTGAGGAGTTTCCAGGTGGATGAATGAAGCTTGCTGTGTGCAGCGCAGGTCAATGGGCTATTTCAAGCACAGCACAGCTTATGCTATTTGTCAGCCAGTCTTATTATTTCAAAACTTTATGTTTAAGCTTTATAAAATAATTTAGTGAATGCTAAAATGAGCTTAATCTTCCCAAGTTCGTATGCCAAACAATAACAACAACAACAACAAAAAGCCTAAATAGCCTATTAATAGCCTGCAATGTGATAAAAATTGAGTAATATTTGCCTGGACGTACCTGAGACTGGGGAGATCCCATGCTGGAGTAAGATCCCGCTGGTGACGGATAGTATCCCAGGTTGTCCCCGGACGGGGAAGCGGTGCTACAGCGGGAGGAAGAATCGCACTCCGTGTTGAAAGCGGTAAACATCATCGTTCCCGAAAACAAGGAAGATCCAAACAAACTGAGGGAGAATGTAACCTTGAGATGAGGGAATCCTTTGAATAGGTTTGCGAAAAACTCTAAAGTGTCGCTCCCGATCTTTTTTCCTGTGTTCTTGTCCTGCTACTGAAAGTTTCACTGCCAACTCCAGCAGCTCGGAGCCGTTTTATAGCCGAGACAGAGCTGGCCGAATGACGTAGGTGAAGGGGAGCGTCCCTCACCCGAGAAGGCGAGGAGAGAAACACCAAAAGACGGACATAACAACGCAGCAATAATGCAAAATATTGCGCCTACACAAACACATACACTACCGTTTGAATATGCAATGCCAAATAGTGATGTTTAAAGGTGAGAAGTATCATTTAGAAATAAATTGTTGAACTCACCCTCAAGAAATGGAATCTTCCAGAAACGGGATCCCCAGTACGTAATTTTCCATATATGGTGCATCCTGTAAAAAGGGCGGGCCATGCTGGGAAACACACCATGCGAGATTGGCCGACAGCGACATGACGTTATGTAAGACAACAAACACAGAGGCTGTTGTGAAAACTAAAGAACTGGGGTAATGGTCATCAAAAGTACACCATACACAGCAAACCTACATCAGAGATACATTTAAACATGCAGATCTGTCAATTCTGAACTAGGCCTATGTGTAGCAAACAAACGCATCAAAATACCCACAGCCTATTTGTATCAAGACTATGAACATGTTTTGGGTTGTTTTTGTTTTTTTACATCTCTTACCGAGCGTTTAATACATTTTTATAGCTTACAGACAGAGTTATCAGTAACATCAATAGGGTCAATCAGGTGTTGTGCTATAGCCTAGTGTTGGAAAGGATCAAAAGTTTTTTTGTTTTGTTTTACATGCTCACACAATATTAGCAGTGAAATGCAGGGTGGCTATTTATTACAACATCAAAACTAATATGTGAAAGGTTGAACTGAGTTTTGAAAGTGTAAACTGTGGTTTTAAAACAGAAAAATAGGATTACAACTTTTGAAGATATCTGAATGTCTGAAACAATTGCTTGTCTCTTGCAATATTTGCAGTTTAATGCAAAAAAATGTATACAATGTAGGCAAGGCTCAACTTAGGCTATGTAAATGTAAAATCTTTGAAAGGAGTGTATTGAATGTATGCAAAGCAAGTTTCAGATCTTTGAAAACACGGATGAACACTGAAAATATGTTGCAAACTAAAACCTATAATTATCGACATTCAAATCTTATTTTCAAATGTTTGAGTCCTATGTTTTCAGTTTTAGAACCCTGGTTTACAGTTTCAAAACTTATTTACTTTTAATGTTCTGAAATCTAACCTCATGGGTGGCATGCTTTTTACACTGTTGTGCAACAAACACCAATTAGAGCAAAAAGAAGAGTAAAGAAATGTGGATAAAAAATTGAAGATAAAAAATATGCCCAGCTAGCCTATGCAAATATAACTGTGGGTAATTGTCTTTTTCTTTAACTGAAAGATTATTGGCAGGAGACCGAGATATGTGCCTAATTTGCATTGTCCAAAACAACCCTGCAGGCATATGCCACAAACATAAATTCATGTCAGAACACTCAGTTCCATGTGTATTACACCCTCAGGCAGCGCTTGTACATTTTGTGTGCAATCCAAGCAAGGGTGTGTTTAGTTGCACAGCCAGCGATAACTGTTTTTTTTTACCACACCAGTTTCTTTTCTCAATGGGTTCATCATAAAGGTCTTCCCCTTGACAGGGAATTCTCATGCCTCTCCTTTTGTGATTTCCATAATGAGCTACATGAATCCCTGAAATGCAGGTTTGACACTGAGCCAGACTTACATATTCTTACCATAAACGCCCTTTTTCTTTTAATATAGCCCTAATCTGTAGAATTAGCACAAAGACCAAACCAAATAATCCAGCTTCACCAGTGTTTTATTGTGGCGATTTAGCATTTACAAAAAGTAAAAAATGAAGAGCAAAGCAAAAACTGTTTATTTGTACATTCACAATAGCTTCCATAAGTTTTCCTCTTCTTTGCATTGCTAGTGGTCCTTTAGGGAATCCCCCTCTTTATTAAGCAGTTACCTAAACAGTGTACAGGCTACATGTCAGGGGCTGGGCTGCTGTTCAAAATAAAGTAGGTATTCTATACTTTAGCTTGGCGCTGATATAAAGTGTTATTGTGTCAACGTGCACAAGTGTATGTTAAATCAGCTTTGACATGGCATTAATAGAAGTATAAATTGTTAATGAGAGTGTTATTGTGTCAAAGTGCAGTGTAGGTTAAAGCAGTTCGCTCGTGTTTTGGTGAACATTCCTGGTTGTCATAGCAACACTCCACCCCTTCGCGTCAGTGACATCCTCTTTTTGCATAGCAACTAGATCGTTTGTGTTGTGACGACGGATCACTCAGCTACGTAAAACTAAACCGGCTCTGCGGCGACGCAGATACAACCTAAAAACGTCATTACGTCAGTAAATGGCCCGAAATCGCTGGTTACCGGTAACAGCGGCAGAGTGAGAGCTCGCTGTGTGGCTGTGTGGATCTCTCCACGGAGTCTGCAGAGCAGTGGAATGAAACACTAAACCAAACAAACCGTTTACCGTGTAGCCTGTTTGAGTATTTTGTTTGACTGGTTGGCAGGAGCAGAAGTTCCCATTCAGCAGCCGACTCAGAATATTTGTTTTGAACAAGAGCCTATTTTTGTAGCCTAGTTCTTTAGAGGTAAGAATAGATGTAGCCAATAATAAAAGATGGATTAACAATTAGCATGTAGGCCACTTTGTGACCATGGTAATTTAGTTGGAGAGCAATAACAGAAAAACTTGCCAAAAAAACATAGTCTACCAAATCAATTAACCTGCATAAACACCGAGGAGTGCTATTTAATGGATGAGATGGGCTAATATACGCATACAAGGCACTCTAGGCCTATAGGCTATTTATTTAGAATTTTACAACACACTACAAAAAGTTGTAGTTCCCTTTTACTAATAACAAAAAGCAAACGTATAGGCCTAGCCTATATCCTACAGATAGCTTACTTGGTTATAGGCTACAGAAATAAACCTAGGCTATTTTAGATGGTGGAGTGCTCAGGATGAATTGAGGAGTCACACAGGAGGTAGAAGATGCTCTGAAGTCTGGTGGTAGGCTAGCCTTGCATTTGTGGGGAAATATTTTTGCAATGTAAGGTAGCCTGCTTTTAGGTGAGTTAAACCCGCATTCTAAATGGCCTTATTGTCATTTTATTTTGTTAAAATAAATAAATAAATAAAACAAATCTGGGCAATTTCATTTTAGCCTAGGCCTACATAGCAGCGGTGTTTTGTTTTTTGTTTTTTTGACAGTTAAATGATCTATTTGCACTAATTTACATGATCTTTGAATGCTGCTGTCACTCAGTCTAAAAATAAACCCCGTCGATCTGAGCACATTCAACCTCAAGTTGCTCTGATGGAAAAGTCTTTCAGCTGTAGTGACGGGTGTCTGTAGTTATGTCCGACCTTCCGAACCCTTTTCTTGAACCGCCGGCGACTGAATAGGCTCAAGCCGACCACCTAATGAAGTGCCGGTAAATAAGCCAGAGGGGGCTGTGACTGCCGGGAAGCTGCCGGGAGCACAACCCCCTTTGAGCGGCGAGAGGCCCCCTATTCACCATCTATCCCTTTCACTTCAGCGGATCTGTGAGGTCATCTGAAACCTGAATATAGTATCCAGCCTAGAATCTTTTTATCATATGAGCTGAATTAGGCTGTGCGGGAATGACGCGTAGGCTAATTGGTGCCAAAAATTGCATCAAAGTTGAAGAAGAAAAGCAGTTGTGTTGTTTCATCTGTGATCAGGAGGAAATCAGCCACCTAAATCAATCAAACGCAGGTGCCTAATATATGTATAATCTGCATTATTGTGATGTTACCATGATCATTAAATGCATTTACAGAGCTATATGAAAGCTGTGCTCATGCTATTCTTGTACTGGGTAAGTGCAGGGGTTTCTTAGTGTCCTACAGCGCCTCTGCGGTCATTCAAGGCGCAGGTAGTGACGCTGTTATATGTATTAAGGTACAGTGCATGACGGGGGAGCCTTTTAGCGCATGTTTTACTTTCTTTTGTGTGGGTGAGTGGGCCACACACAACCACGCGTCCGTCTGCGCGCTCTCCGTGCGCAACAGCGCGCCCCTGTCAACCGGAAACACCATATATGGATCGATCGGTCCATTCGGCGATTGGCTGCTTTACTACGGCGACAATTCTGTTGCTGGAGCTCTATTCATATGCAGAGACAGGTGAAAGGCAATGTGATATATGATGACATTTCATTTAGCAGCTCATAGCCCACATAATCAGCTGGTATCAGCTGTGGTCATTAATCAAATAATTCATAACATAGATCCAGGTAATAATTGCTGCAGCTGTTTCTATAATATTGCACTGTCGCTTTTACACCAGCATTGTCCTTGTCGGAGGGGATATAGAAACACCAGGCCGACTGTTTTAAACTGTTCATATATTACATTTACATCACCTCCCTTCGTCTCTGTTGCCACGTAAGCGCCGTTAGAATTAAGATAGGCTACATTTCGTGAACATATATGTGGACATAATAATGTAGGCCTATATAATGCAGATGCTGCATAGGCTACATGGAGTGACGTAGTTCATTCATGGAGATGGGCGCCTCTTTCAGGCGGGGGTGTCACTAATTATATGCACGCTGTTTTTTATATATATTTGAGTCATTAAAATAAACTAAAGTGTGAAGTCTGTTAAAATAGTTGTGCAGACATTTTAGGGATTAAATTGTTAAATCTTAAAACGTGCTAGTTTTTATTTCCTCTTACCTCACCCTCAGTGAAATGGTTCAGTCTCACCACACAGATTTCATTCATAAAATTCCAGCTCACTATAAAAGGGGGGCCTCTCCACTATCTGCACAGTTACCATTTATGATCCTGGCACATGGAATATAAAGGCGTTTAGGCGTCTGTTTTCTACTTAGAAAAGACAGACTATCCTATCTTTTTATGCAGAGATTAGACGAGAACATGCATCCAGACTCCAGCACTGAGTTCGACTCATCGTCCAGCTGTAGCACAGCATCGCCTGGCGGGGACACCCCTGGGTGCAGCCAGCATCCTCCTGACTCGCTTTCATCATCAGTGGACAGCGCCAAGGTAGACGCGGATCTGATCATTCAAAAAAAAAGAATCCTCACAAAATTCTTGCAGGATAATTCATGCATAAGGCTAGGTTGCAAAAGGCTAATATGGTACAAGATCTTCACACATATCCAAGTACATTTCACAGACAGCCTTTTCTTTAACAGGATTACTGCCCCGTACTGAAAATGATCCTATAGGCTACAAATGCAATATCTACAGACTCCATGCATCTGTAGGGAATCTGTAAAGACAGCGCAAGCGTCTTATTTCAGGAAATGTACATTACACAGACATGTCTTAGTGTCTTGGTCTTGACCTTTCATTTTAGAGTGATGATGATGATGGTGATGATGAAATTGAGTGATAAAGATGTGATGAGAGTGCATGTAGGTTGATTTTGATGGATTTGTATAGACAGTATTGATTTTGTCTTTTTTCTTGGCATTCCTTAGCCAAATGATTGATGTACCATCTAAGCACAGCTAAAGGTCAGACACGAACGATGTTCTTCAACCATCAGATAAACTAAATTAGTGTTTGACAGCATGCATATGCATGTCTCTGTGATGTTGTTTTTTCCAGGATATTGAGACCGGTGCAGCAGACTCCTTTGTTCCGACTGTGACTGCAATCTCAACCTCGCCGGATCTAAGGTGGATGGTGCAGCCGACAGTCATCACATCTGTCTCCTCGGCGTCCGGCCGTGCCAAGACTCGCGGCGCGACTCAGCCATCTTCCCCGGCAGGTGCAAACAAGGCAAAG
The DNA here is from genome assembly GCA_029875015.1 of Lepomis gibbosus. Taxonomy (NCBI): domain Eukaryota; kingdom Metazoa; phylum Chordata; class Actinopteri; order Centrarchiformes; family Centrarchidae; genus Lepomis; species Lepomis gibbosus. Next base: position 7,456 of record JAPMOB010076691.1, on the reverse strand, counting down.
CCCTCCAACAGGAAAGGGCTGAAAGACAAGGTAGCCTATGCAAGAAAACAGGGCGAGGAGGGGTCAAAGAAATAACGTTACGTGCAGCCAATCAACTCAGTCAATAAATCTGCCAATTAAGCAATTAATCAAGGAATCCCTATTGTTCTTCGATAATATCCTGTTCCATTAATCAGCTAGAGGTTGATATGGAAATTGACTTATCGTGATATGTTCAACAGGACGGGAAAGAAGATGCAGTTGTTTTTATAGTTAAAGTTAGATTAATGCACTGCAAATACATTCCTGCAGCGAGTAGCGCATACAGTCATTGGAATGTGTCTAATTGGTGCAGCGAGTAATTACTTTTAGAGTAACCAGCACAGCACTGTTTGTGAATGGGATTGGAAATTTCATAAAAGTGCGCGTTCACGTGCTTGACTAGACCGTGCCAGTGGTGCAGCATTTTAACGCCTGAGCTGAAAGGCAGTCTGCACCGACCAGATCAGTATTCCCAGCATACACTGCAACTAAGATTTATTTTTTTGGGGGGGTGGGTGGTGGCAAGTAAAATGGTGTTGAAGAGCCAACTGCTGACACGGCAAAGCTTAGTGGGATATGCATTTAAATCGGCTATATCTGATTGATTTTAGCCTTCCAAGGAGGAGGAAGAGAGGAGGAGAATCAGGAGGGAGAGGAACAAAATTGCTGCAGCAAAGTGTCGTAACAGACGAAGGGAGCTGATCGACACTCTGCAAGCTGTAAGTATGCCATTTTCTGAAAACATTCACACACCACATGCACACCTCGGTAGCTGAGGACATAGAGCTATGACATGTCACTAGTCATTACAGATAACAGCAGCACAGCAGGGGGGACTGCAGAGCACCACAGGGCAGCATGTGTTTGCATCTCCATGCCAAGTCCTTTTCTTTCTTATGATTTTGACCCTCCTCACCTCAGGAAACTGACAAGCTCGAAGACGAGAAGTCCGCCCTCCAGACGGAGATAGAAGACCTGCTGAAGGAGAAGGAGAGACTGGAGCAGGTCTTAGCTTCCCACAAATCATCCTGCAAACTCGCTGCAAATGACGATGGCGATGAGGAGGAGGAGGAGGAAGAGGATAATGACGATGTTGACACAATGCTGCAGGATCCTCCGGCCTCCCCACAGCTGCTGTCCATCTTAGAGAATGGAAAAACCCCAGAGGGCAACCCAGCCATTGGAGAAGCCGCCATTGGTCAAGACATGGACAGTGCACCTTGTATTCCTGCTGCAGCCATTTTGGGGAACTCCAACATCCTCCTGTGTTCGAGTGCAGAAGAGGAGGATCTGGAGGACTTAAAAGGAGATGACCTGGATGACTTGGTGCCCAGCCTAGAGATGGCGGTGACTTCTGAGATGGCTGCATCCGTCCCTGACATTGACCTAAGCGGCCCTTTCTGCCTCTCAGACTGGGAAACCCTGTATAAGTCTGTGGCAAATGACCTTGAATCTTTGAGCACACCAGTCATGTCTTCCAGTCCCACTTGTAGCAATTTGCGCACAGTGTTTTCCTTTAATTACTCTGAGATTGATTCCTTGGCTGAGGGCTTCGAGAGCCTCAAAGGCAGCCTCGGCGCGTCTGAATTAATGAAAGATAGTCTTAACTCTCCAACACTTCTGGCCTTGTGAATGCAAAGAAGTTATGCAACGATACTGTAATTATATTCTAACCAGCCAGCAAGCTATGATCTCTCTCTCAAATAATCTTTTGTAGTGTGAGTTGTTGATGTTGTGTAAACCTAAACATCAAAGGGTGTGTAGATGACATGTTTTTCTGTGACTGTAATGGGGTTGACTTCTTCCATACTGTTGGTGCAATTCTCTGAGATGAGAAACTTTGTGCTGGTAACAAAATGCATGCAAATCCCAGTCATCCGTAATCCAAGAAGCGGTGATATCTTGTGTTTTTAAAAATCCCTAAATGTGATGTGACGTTAGATCATGCTCGTGTAATACTGTTGACAAAGTTGTGTTGTAAGACGTAAAAATAGCAGGGTTACTAATGTGTAGTGTGTAGGTGTAACATCTTGCTGTAAGGTGTCCCCTAACTTGACATGTCCTTTCGAGTGTTTCCATAAAAAAAGATCACGTCATGTATTTTATCAAGATGTATTTTATGACATAGTTTATTTTTTTACTTATCAAAGATTATCAGATGCAAACAATTGTATAACGCTGGAAATAAAATAAGACAACCACAAACAATTTCTTGCTGTTGTTTTCATTTGGTCGGAGAACATTTGTTTGAATAAAACGTCTCACTACAGGGTTTGTAGCTTCTCTGGAGCTTTCAATTATATCACATGATCTTCACCAGCAGATGGAGTTTGCTGAGGAAGATCATGCAATGTGACTGATAGCTCCAACAGAACAACAAACCAAGAAATTGTGAGATGTTTTCCAAGGTCAAGAATAAACTTTAACTTGGACAATTAGGAACATTAAATATGTAAATCCACAACAACTGAACAAACTACAATCTTTGTTAACCATGATGTATGATCAAAAGCTCCAGAACAGCTTATGAACCAAGCAGGAAGCTTTACACTTCTTCTTATGCTTCTATTTTCTTATGCTTTTTGTGTCTCTATGAAAATAATTTGATATGACTGAAAGCTCCAGGACAGCTAGGCTACTATGGACGCTGAGGTGAGATTGTTTTCTCAAATGTTGTTTCCAAGGTGAAGCAACTTTTAAGCACAAGAACGGCTCAAAAAAAGAAATCTGAAAATCTACAATTTCAAGACAACTGTTCAATCTCCAGCTTCTGATATGTAATATTATGTAATTTGATAGCTTTAGGAAACGTGCTAAATAGAGTCAAAACGAGGGTCACGAATGAATTCAGTATTAATAACAGTCCGTAAAGATGTCAGTGAGCCTATTTTTGGATTCAGGATTGCATAAGGTACAACCATCGGGGATTTAATCGTGCTTAAAATGAGTGGGAGCAGCAGAAACAGCAGGTTAATTATTTATTCATAGCTCGTTCACTGTTGTCACGGTCGAGGTAATCCGATTCTACAGCAGCGCAGTGCGTGCTGTGCGTGACGTCAACACGCGGTTGCCGTATCGCGTCACTTCCCATGACCAAGTTTGGGTAAATGCAGTTGTTTTGTTTCCATGGCGACGAGTATCATATTTCGGAGCTGGAGAGGACTTTACCGGAAAACTCCAAGCAGGAGCGAGCAGGAGTGTTGTTGGGCTGTAAACAAACGAACCTCTCTCACCAACTACAGAGCGGGCATCGCCTGCATGATGGGAATTGGTCTTTTAAGTAATTTAACGGTGCCGAAGCACTTCTCGGAACAGCAAACGAGGCAGCCTGTTTGATTTGGATCTTTAACGAGCAAACAGTTTTCAAGGCCGTAACAACACGGCAGTGGGCGCATTTAATGTAACCACATTCAACCCAAACCAGTAGCCTACAATACGCATGCCAAAGAGCTTTAGTTGAATGTTGTGCAACATCTGCCATGTTTTCATGTGTGAATGAGAGATGCAGTCTTTCTTTTCGTCAGTAGGAGGAGCTACAGCGCGAGCAGTGTCCAAAGCACCAAACAACTGAGCGTCTCCCCATTTATCAACCATGTCTGTGTGTGTCTATGTGTGTGCCGTGATGTCTTGGTGCCCGGCTATTTTAAAGTGATGATAGATGGGCCTGTCAACAGCTCTGATGTCTACTGACTCACTCTCTGCCCACTCCACTTGTTCCGTCAAACTATGCGTGTCCAGCAGTGTGATGCTTCTCACCTCCATAGCCTGTTTCAGAGTTGTAAAATGTCACATAGCTACAATTGTTCACAACCAAACATCAAGCTACAGCCTTGGGCTCCTGTGTGAGAGGATAACTAAAGGGGAAGAGTTTTTACTTTAAGGGTGAGATTGAGGCCGTTGCCTATGTTTCAGTTAGCCTACTAAAGTTGACTTAATATAGGCCTATTCAATTTTAAAGTAAAAATGTAAAAATACAGCATTAACTGTAGCCCATTAACAAATACAAACGTACTAGGCCTATATGCAGCAGAATGGCCTGTGTCAGTGTCATATTATTCTATAATAGCCTATATTCTTTTAATGTGGGCTATTATGTAGGCTACATGATGTATTATGATGTGTAAGCAGAATTCAAATGTAGCTGGCCAAGGTCTAATTGACAATACACTTTGGGGTTATTTAAACTGAAACAATGTGTACCATATGTAAAATTTCAATCTGCAAAGTAACTAGCAACAGCTGTCAGATAAATGTAGTAGAATAAAAATAGCCTACATTTTTTTGCTCACTAAACTAGTGAAATACTGTAGAAGTAAAAGGTGGCATAAAATGGAAATAGATAACATAAGTAGCTCATACTTTAGTAAAGTAGGCCTATTTGGGTGTATGAAGCTGAAGTCTGTGTGTGGCAGTGGTGGCAGAAGTATTCAGATGTTTTAGTAGAAAGATGTAAAACTATATCATACGTTCAGAATTTTAGTTAAAGTAAATAAGTCTTAAGAGCAAAACACACTTTAAGTATCCAAAGGAAAAGCATTGAATTAGCAGCAAAATGGTCCCTGTCGAATACTATAAATAGAAAGTACTCAAAACTGTACTTAAAGGCCACATATACCAATGATACACCCCATTAAGTGTTCAATTATTTTGTCTGATTAAAGATCTGTTTAGGATTGGTACAGACTTACTCACCCTCCTGTTTCATTGGTTGCACCTGTGAGGAGGGTCTAACTTTCATCTTTATCTTTACTATTTATTCATGAAGTTTGGTGACCTTACATAATTGCCATCATAACGCCGCCATAACTCAAGCTGCGCAGAGATCTAATCATCCAGAATGTCAGAAAACACCTGTGTGGGTGTGCAGGGCCTTTAAGTAAAGTACATTTTTGACTTCTCATAGTAGGAAAAACACAGGTGCTACTAATAAATGGCTCTGTTCTTTTCAAGTGTCTCAGTAAGCCAGCATGCACACTACCAGGACTCTGAATCTGAAGCAGCTAAATGGAATTCAGCCAACATTCATTTTATTATTTAAACCTGTGCTTCTCCTACCCTTTCGTTATTTCACCCGTAATAAGTGGAGTTTTTTTTAAATTAGATGTCAATTGCTTTTAGTAGCCCATAAGGGCTTACAAATGACTAGTAATTAATTATAATTCAATAAACTGCCTGTTGAATTTGTGAGCAATTTGTGACTTCACTTGACTTATTAATAAAGAACACAGGTTTGAAGGGTGGCTTCCCTGTTTATTGTAATAGGCTGTGTCTCAAACTGCCTGGTTAAAGATCTTTCCATTATTTGTTGTATGCTCACTGTTTCCACCTCTGTTATCTCATTCACCTCCTGACCACTCTGTTTCCTGCTTGCTGTGATATTCCCAAGGAAGTGCTATATTTACAGGGATAAATCAATGTCATACGGGTTTGGGAAGACTGGGTCACCTGACATGAGTAATGCTATGAGAGACGTTGTATCAGTGCCAGAGATGATGCTGAAATGCACTTGAACTCAAACAGCATTGTGTTTTTCCAACTGGAGATCTTCAATGATACAATAGGAAGAAAAAGGTCTGATTAATTCGATTTTTTTGAACTGAGCATTAACCTTACATTATACGTGTATAAAACTGCAAAGATGTAATGTCTTTGTACAAAAGAATGTGCTTTTCATAGACTTTGATGCGGTCGATGAACAACAGATATTTAATCCACGTCTAGCAGCACTAATAACAATGGTAGCTTTTACTCAAATGGAAACTGGACCAGTGGGGGAGGAGGTGAAGAGGAGCGATAGCTGACAGGCTGTTGTTGTGAGATGGAGATGAAGATGGGGGTCGGGAGTTGGGGGAGGGGTTAAAGTTTGTGCAGCACGCAATTGGTGCACTAAGTGATTGATTTGATTTCTGTGAATGGAGTCGATGGGAGTACGCTATACAGTATCACAATTTAATCCATTAAGAAGGGCATCTGTCTTATGTGTATGTGAGTGCTGCATACACAGGAGTGTGCTGTCATGTGTCATGTCACGACTGGAAAGGAGAATGTTTTATATTTAAAATATATATGTTTCAGTTAAGATACTGATTGCCTTGATCATTTATTGTATTTTTCAAGTAATTGTACTGTGTTGGTGTGTGCGCACACATCCAATAATTAGATCAGTGCATCACGTAACCAACTGTGACAAAATATGTGAAAAAGATTTTTTTCAATTCGTCCAGCCGACCATTGATGTCAGAAAATGTGAAATATTATTCTTTAGTAATGCACCATTACCAAATTTAATTCCCAGAATGACAAAATATTGGACATCAGTTCTAAATAACCTGACTGAAAAGGATCTTTAAATTGCTAGACGTGTTTTGATGCGATCTACAACTGTCTGAGATTATTTTGAAAAAAGGAAGGAAGGAAATTAAATGGAGCGCTGGTAAAAATAAAACTTGTGTATTACGTCTGTGGTGTGGCGGATGATGATTCAGGATTATGTCTGGAGATGTCTGGTTTGCTGGGTATTTCCCAAAGATGTGGTTTTGGATAATACTACGACAATGAATTAAAATTAATTAATCAGTTTCATCCTTTGTGGAAAACAAGAACCTGTGACTTGTTTGCATTTACATCTTGTTTCAACAGGGATGTATGAAGGAGAAGCCTGTCTTTTTGCATCAAACATTATTAGAAATACCTGTGTAAATGTCTGTCTACAAATGAATGAACAAAGAGACAGAAATACACAATGCCTGGTTCTGCAGAAAGCTGTTCCATTGTTTATTCCTTGACTACTGGCGACCACACAGCAAGAACTCTACTTGAGTTTGGCAAAGCTGCAAAACCACAAACTGCACTCCCTCTCCATTCATCATTTGGCCAGCTGTTGAAAAGTGCACCCAAGATTATGTTTTGAAACACAAAGATCTCGATGTGTACGTTAAGTTCTGGACTTTCAAACAGGGAAAAGGAACGATGAGCTTAACACACTTTGTTTCATGCTGAATCAGAATCTGGTTTTCCACAACAGCAGTGTTTTAAGCCATTTCTGTGTTACATGTTCACAACTTATGTCTTCAAAGATAATCTTTAAAAAACAAAATTTTGTTTTTGTTTAACATGCTTTGCATACTTGGTCTGCATTTTCAGACTGGTGCCATTATCAGTCTTATTGTTCTTGGCAGGGACAATTCCCTCTTAAAGGCTTAAAGTATCAAACGGGCCTGCACCATGTGTGTTCATGTAGTGAGTGACATCTATGGCTGCCTTCCTGCAGGCATGGAGGAATTCAGCTGAAAGTCAATACCTGCGAAGGGAAAACTGCTGAATTGTCTTAAATAAAGATGTCTAGGACCCTCCTGATTTATGAAATCTGTCTGCTTGTTGGTTCACTTCTGCTTTATTAACTCCAAATGCCTCCCCTAAAATTTGTCATCTATGT